>JAOTRH010063589.1:0-18425 GCA_034768845.1 Heliamphora exappendiculata | reverse complement strand
CACCCCCCACCCATGGAATCATTAAAAGTTATTGGTCAATCTTCAGAAGTTATTGCTCGACCTATTTCAAGTTGTCTCATCTGAAATTTTATATATTTTGCCAATTTTTTAATTAAAATTTTCCCTTTTTTACCTCAAATATATCTGTGTAGTTTGTTTCCTTAAATGTTTATTACGTCACAAAGTCCATGCACATGCCTTTTATTAGTGTTTGGTTGAAAGTTTCAAAAAAATGAAAACCAAAAGGTTTAAAAAATAAGACTTTGCATCTTACACTTTTAAAATAATTTCTTAATTTCTATTTTTTTCAAAACATAAAACTTATTAACCTTTCATTCTTTCAAGCTCCAACTAAGGTCTAGTTTGGCATAAATCTCTGCTCCTTATTTTTTGTATTTTTTAAAAATTTTAATGAGTGTTTTTCTCTTTTTAATTTATCTGAGAAATAAAAATTTAAAAATATTTAATCAAAAGATAATAAATTCTACCAAAATTAAAATAAGAAAAAAGTTTGACTTATTAACTTATTTTAACATATTTTTACTTTTTTGATTGTATTATTTTTTATTTTTTTGTTCACTTTTGATGATAAAAATAAATAAATAAAATATAAAAATACATTAAAAATAGGAAATAATTAGTTGATAAAATATTATGTTTTTATATCATAAAAAGTTATAAGCTTAAAAATGGAAAAATTCCTCTTTCACAAAATTTGGAGGTTTTTTTTTTTTATATATATATATAGGAGTCTTAATACAATAATCATTTAAGAATCAATTACCCAACTAAATTTTTTTTAAAAATTCCAATCCTGTTTTATAACTGAGAAAGTTCAATATTTTAATATATTGAGAAAATTTACAAGTTTTAGATTTTAGATTATGAATTTTCTCGAATTTGTATAACTTGTGATTTAAAAAATAAATTAATGTTGTGTAATTATGGAATGCGTAGCTTAGTGGATTTTTTAATCTTAACATAATTAAGGGTATATTATGTTGAATATGATATAATAAATAAAATTAAAATTTGAAAAAAAAAATAGTTGTGGAACTGGTTTTTCAAAGATTGGAATTTGAAAAAACAAATAGTTGTGGAACTGATTCTTCAAAAATTCTTGTATATGGGACTCTTACCAAAATTATATTTTATTCTACCTAATATACCCCTAATTATTTTAACATTTTTTTTCGAGACTGTAATTATGTTAACATTAAAAACTCACTAAACTGAGCATTCCATGATTACATAACAATATCCTATTATTTTTTTAAAGCACAAGCTATACAAATTCCAGAAAATTCATAATCTAAAAACTAAAATTTGTAAATTTTCTCAGTATATTGAAACATTGAATTTTCTCAATTATAAATTTGAGAATATATCAATTTGAATAATGATAAATATTTCGATTTTTAGTTTTAAAATTAAAATTCTGAAATTGAGAAATCCCTCAATTTTGTAAATTAAAAATTAATTTTATACTTCAATATAAAAAACCAGCCAAGAAATTCTTACTTTTTCCTTTAATTAACAAATATCTCTGTTTCAATAAAAATAAGAAATCTATCATATTTGTAAGTTTTATTTTTTTTATATAATTTTATATTCAAGGATCTTGTTGAATAGATTTTGATAAGTTGGTTCCAAAACTAATATTTTTATTAAAAACAAGTCTATATATATTAAAAGCTATAAAATTTTAATGTTACAAACAAAAAGAATAATAAATGAAACTGTGATATCCTGGTATTCCACATCGAAAAGGGAGAAGAAGTTCCTGGACTATAAAAAAAATATCTTGGACCCTTACATTTAACGAGACCTTTTCCCAAGTGATAGAGATCCTAGCAGAATTTCGCAGTTAAGCGTGCTTGAGCGGGAGTAATGCAACAATAGGTGACTCCATTGGGAAGAATAAAATCGTGAAGGTTTTGCTTAAAGCGGATAATATCGTTGCCATGTGAAGAGTTGGGGTGTTACATATGGTATTAGAGCTGACTCTACTCACCTCCGAGTGTGTGCCTCTGCCGTCTCGCGTGACACGTAAGCAGGCTACTGAGTGGGCGGATCGATAAGAACTGGTAGGTACCAGAGCTGGCAGGTTACTGTACGGGGACGTGCAGTCATAAGTGGGATGGATTGTGATATCCTAGTATTCCACATCAAAAAGGGAGAGAGAGTTCTTAGACTATAAAGAAAAAATCTTGGACTCTTACATTTAATGAAGTATTTTCCCAAGTGGTAAAAGTCCTAGCAAAACTCCGCAATTAAGCGTGCTTAAGTAGGAGTAATGCAAGAATGGGTGAACTCCTCTTAGAAGAACAAAATCGTAAGGGTTTTACCCAAAGCGAATAATATCGTTGTTCTGTGAAAGGTCAGGGTGTTACAGAAACTCTATTCATACATACAATCAAATCTGTCATAATTAATTTTTATATTTAAATATGGAACTCCATCTTTAAAATTCTTACCAATGAAATGATAACTTATACAATTTTAAAAATAAAATTAATAATTAATTAATTCAAAATTTTATTGCAGCCTACTACAGCACGAAGAGACCCATAATAGGGAACACGTGTACCACCAAATGTGCTACTCTTCGTTTCAAGATGCATTCAGAAGCCATGAACTAACGGATGTTCATTTACCAAAAGCATGATTCACCCCATCCCTTTCATTTCTCTCCTCCATCTTCATATAACATTTGTTCCCATCCCTTTAAATTTATCTCTTCAATGTTCCAGGGTCTGTTGGATTATAAGATAGTAATGAAAAAATGCTAATTTTTTTTAAGAGTTTGATTAGAAAAAAAAAGTCTTAGAAATTAATAAAAAGATATTTTTTTTACAACTCTCTTAGAAATGAAAAGAAATTCTAAAAGTTATTTTGAAAAAAAATCTCCACTTGGAGAAATTTTTTATAGTATATATATATATATATATATTCCTTCAGTCTCCCAAGATTTACTCCCAATTTTAACTTATAGAAGAAAAAAATCTCTCAAAAGCGAGACTTTTTTACCTACACTAATCTTTTATTGGAAAATTTTTAATATATTGTCAAAATATGAGCTAACATTATTTATGTGGTACGTTTAACAAATAATACCGAATTGATAGGTCACTATTTGTCTCTTACTTACCTAATAAAAATGAGTTATTATTGTCCCACTTTACCCATGTTTAAAATGTTTAAAAAACTTGACTTTTAAGATATTTAACTTTTTTAGAAAAAAAAAAGTTAGATTGTTTTGGATAATTTTTTATAGTAATTTTTTACTTTTTATTAAAATATCTAAAATATCGTTATTATTTTGCTTTTAAATTTTAGTATTTAGAATATTGGCATGATTTTTTTTATTTTTATAAGAAAAATTGACTTTTTTAATTGAGAATACTCCCAATAAAAATTAGTGTTTTTATTCTTAAAAAAAGAAGTGAAAAAAAGTTATTAGCTTTTTTATATGCCAAACAGTGCAGCTTAAAAATTACTTTTTTTATTAGAAAAATAAATTTTTTAATAAAGCCAAGTAGGAGCTTAGAGAATATTTTTTTTCAATATAATTGGATAAGAGCTGGATATAACTAGTACTACAAAATAAGAGTGTAATTTGGGCGTAGAGCTCGTGGGCCGCCCAGCTCGAGGTCTGGCCCGAACCCAAGCCCGAGCTCGAGCCTAAGCTAAGCCCGAAACTTATAGTGATGTAATTTCTTTTTTTTTTTTTTAAAAAAATTATATATTGTGAAGTTGTAAGTTATAATGTAAATAATTACTTTTTGAATAATAAAATTTTATATTGTATTTAATTACATAAAGTGTTCAATCTTACTGTATTATAAATATTAGTTTATAACTTAATTTGTAAAATAACATATAATAAGTAATAACTAAGTAATAAATAATATGTAATAACTAATAATATAATAAGTTAATAACTAATAGTAATAATAACTTATAATAACTAATAATGTAATGAGTTAATAACTTTAGTTTATAATAACTAATAACTAATAATTAACTAATATCTAGTACTTATAAACTAATAACTAATAATAATTAATATTTAATAACTTATAAATTAATAACACATCTAATAATTAGTGACTTATAAACTAAAGTAATATACAAAGTATAAACTAAAATAATAATAACTAATAAGTAATAATTTATAAGTATTAATAACTTATAAACTAATAACTAATAACTTATAAACTATAAATAACAAAGTAATATATAAACTTTAGTTTATATTTTATAAAAACTAATAACTAATAACTGATAAGTAATAAATTAATTATAACTAATAACTTATAAATTATAATAATTATAATTAATAACTTATAAACTAATAATTTATAACATAGAAATTGTAAATAAATTTTAATTTATAATAAGTTAATAACTAATAATTAATAAATAATAAATAATAACTTATAAACTACAAATAAATTTTAGTTTGTAATAAGTTAATAACTAATAACCTAACCAATAAGTAAACTTATAATTTATAAATAATAATAACATTTTTAATAACTTAAATGTAATAATAACTTGTAAACTAAAGTAATAAATTGATAAGTAATTTATATACTAAATACAATTTAAAAAATAAAAAAATATTTTTTTCAAAAAATTCCTACAGGCCCACTGTAGACCCGCTCATGGCCCAACTTAAGGCCCGAGCCTACGCCCATATACTCCAAAGACTGAGCCTGAGTCATAACCTACACCTCTAACAAATCTATTTTAGTGTCTTGTCAAAAAAATATCTTGCGTCTTATCAAAAAAGACTCTCTTAATGTTAACAAATATATTAAAAAAAATGACAAAACCCCAGCAACTTTCCAAAAATTGCTTATCTACCACCAGAATTACTAAAATACCGTATGAGAAGAAAATGAAATCGAATACGTACAAGTATAATTCGATTTTCAATTTTAGAATATGATAAAAAAAAAATGGAATAAAAAGAAAAATAAAAAATATAATACTTTTATATCTTGTAATATAACATACTTGATATCTAAAACCCTATAAATTTGCACACGAAATTATTGAAGCATCACTACTACAAAAATAGAAAAGAATTGCAGAAATTGGTCGATCAGATTCATTTTCTGCGCCAATTTCTCTAAACTCCAGCAGAGTGTTTCATGCCTTAGTTGGGCCCTTAATCTGCATTGTCCAAGGCGCATCTGTTTTAGGTATCTCACTGAACCCTTCGTAAATATTATAACTTAAAAATAAAATATAATAATATATTAAATATTTTAACAAAAAATAAAAAAGCAAATAATATCCCCAGGCCAAATTTTTTAGTCATTCTAAATAATTTAACTTTTTTTCTTTTTTTTCTCCTAGAAAACTAAACATTTAAAAAGCCAAAGCTTTTAGCCATTTGAATAATGCAGTGTTTGTGATAGCTTTTTTGACTTTTTTTGTGATTTTGTTTTTGTTTTCTCTGAATTTTTGTTTTTTTTTCTAATTTTTTTATTTTTTGATTTGTCGTGATGAAACTAATTTAAAATTATAACCATTTTGGCTAAGATTAAAAAAATTTAAATAATGAAAAAAAAGTTTTATAAAAGCCTTAAAGTAGTTTTTTTGTCTTACTTGAAGATTTTTTTAGTTTTTGGTCAATTTTTATACTTCTTTAGTTTCATAATGAGATAAATCTATAAAATATATTTGGCAATGTAGCTATTTTAGTTTAAAATGAAAAAAATTAACTAAAGACAAAAAAAAAAGCTTTATAAAAATCTCAAATTGACTTTTTTTGTTTTATTTGAATTTTTTTAATATTTTTAATATTTTTATTTTTTTAGTTTTATAATGAGATAAATCTAAAAAATATAACCATTTTGGCTAAAGTTAACTAAAGACAAAAAAAAAACTTTATAAAAGTCTTTAAGTTGGATTTTTTCATCTTATTTTAAACTTGTTTAATTTTTGGTCAATTTTTGTATTTTTCTAATTTTATTATAAGATAAATCTAAAAAATATATTTGAAAATATAATCGTTTTGACTAAAGTTTAAAAAGTTAACTAAAGAAAAAAAACTTTACAAAATTCTTAAAATGACTTTTTTTGTCTTATTTGAACTTTTTATTAGTTTTTGGTCAATTTTTTACTTTTGTAGTTTTATAATGAGATAAATCTAAAATTTATATTCAAGTTAACATAAAAAAATGCTTAAAAAATTATATAAAAAAGGTACCCCACGCAATAAACTTTCTCGCTAAATCTGGAAAGCAGAAAGGCACGGTCTTAATATCACTTTGACATTTTTATTTCCTTAGGACCCGTTCGTCAACTAAAGTTTTTTTTTATGGTTTTTTCTGCTAAAAATACAAAAAAAAAAAATATGGCATGTTTGGAAAAAAAAAAAGAGAAGTTAAAAGGCTAAAAAATTAAATCAAAATACTAATTATTAGAATATTTTATTCAGACTCTCACTATTTTTTTTAATATAATGAAAGTGTTTGGCATTGTTTAAGGTCGTAGTTTATAAATTGAAATTTATAGTATAAGTTATAAGTGCTTGGTAAAAATTGTAATTTTCAATTGAAATATAAGCAAAAATAATTATAACTTGTTGCAAAAATTGTAGGTGTTTAAAAAATATTATTACTTATGACTAAAATTAGTAATAATAAATCAAAAATTACTAAAAGTAGCTTTTCCAAGCATCGCCTATAATACTATCATTCATAACTTATTTATTACCACTACTAAGTATATATAATTGTTATTTTTAATTATATAAAAATGCAAAATGTTCAATTTGAACAAAAACAAAAAAATTAAATTTTTATTAAACAACTAATTTTAAAAAAATTAACTTAAATATTAATTTATTAAATAATTTACTTTAAACTAAATTTAAGTTTTTAATTAAAAATATAAAAAAAATTAATTTTGAAGGTAATTGACAATTGGAACCTGTTGTTAAAAACGTCTTGTGTGATGCCAAGTGCCGGAGGCCCGAAGTTACTAATGATTTAAAATTATCAACAGGTGGCATCTTCGTAAACTTGGTATAGAGAACAGGAATTTGGTACACGTCAGTTTAATTTTTATATTAAATTAATTTAATTGATAAAATTTTTAATAAAAATTATCAAAATTATTCCCAAAACCATTGCCCCAAACCCACTGTCCCTCAAAATTACCGCCACCCAAAACCACTGCCAATCCAAACCCACCGTCACCCAAAACCATCGCGCACCACCCTCACCGCCACCCAAAACCACCGCAGAGAGAAAAAAGAGAGCGAGAGTAGAGGGAGAGAGAGAGAGAGAGAGAGAGCAGAGAGCAAAGAGCATAAAGAGAGAGCAGAGAAAGAGAGACGACAGTGGCGTGCGGCGTAGAAGTCGGCGGTGAGGGTGGCATCACTGCACGCTACCCTTACCGCCAACCCCACGCCGCACACCACGGCCGGCACCGCTATCTCTCTTTCTCTGCTCTCTTTCCTCTCTCTCTCTCTGCTCTCTACCCTCTTTCTCTCTTTCTCTCTCTCGCTCTCTCTGTGGTGGTTTTGGGTGGTGATGGGGGCGGTGCGCGGTGGTTTTGGGTGACAGTGGTTTTGGGAGAGGTGGGTTTGAAAAAGTGGTTTTGGAGTGATTTTAGTGTTTTCATTAAATGTAACGAAAATTTTAATTGTTGAATTAATTTGATGTAAAAATTAAACCTGAGAAGATGTTAGTGATATTTTTAAAATTACAGAGAAAATTTCTGTTTTTATCAGAAATTTCAAGAGATGTCAGTGTAATTTACCCAATAATTAATTTTTGGGTAAATTACATTGACTTTTCTTAAAATTTTTGATAAAAATATATATATTCCATGTGATTTCTAAAATATCACTGGTTTCCCCTCTAGTTTAGTTGTCTGTTACAAAATAACTCATTTGTCAATCTCCCGTTACTGACTTAATGGGAGCTGAGTAATTTTTTATATATTTTTCAATTTTGTCCTTATTATATAACTATGAGGGAACATAGAGGAGCTGAGGAAACACAAAACTTCAAGGGAAAAAATGGGTATAGGCCACCACAAATATAAAAACAAACAAAACAAAATTACAAGCAAAACAGAAAGAGTCAAAACTCTTCTCATGCACAACCGAACTGCAACTGCCCATCATGCACGCACGCACGCATGCAAGGGGTAGGTGATATTTAGAATGGCTGCAAAATTAGTGAAATACATCAACGTATTACGTTGTTTTACCTCATCAACACAAAGACGTGCAGGTTCTTTTGCCAATGCTCTTGTACCTTCAGCACTATTAACCATTTGTTCTCCAAGCCTTATTAATTCATCTTGCACTACTAGAGACTTTCCCTGAAGCTTACAATTTGAAACAACTTAAGGAATTAAAGCTTAATAAAGGTCCTTGCAACTAACAACTCAAGTATACAAGAAAAATACATAATTAAGTTTCCAGCTACGTGTATCCACTAAGCTCATGTTTCTAGCTACTTGTATCCACTAATGAGCTAATATACTTTTTTGATTGGCAATTGGGAGCTCATCTAGGGGGCTCTACGCATGTAGAAAATAAGGATGTTAATTCTTCAAATTTTACAGCTAAAGAGAAAGAAGTAGGCCATGTTTACACAAAAGGAGAAGAGTTCTTTATGACCATGTCTCCTCTTTACAGAATCAGCTGACTCAAATATCATAAGAACTTTTGGAGCATAAGCATCTCACAGATACCTGGGCAAGTAACACTGCTCACTGACACACGTGATAAGACACTGGGTCAATCAGGCCCTACAGGGAACAATGACTTAGGTTGAAATCTCAACCATCCAATGAATGCTTCTCAGGCCTGAAGCCAGGACTCATTCATAGAAAGAATCCTTTCTTGGAGGGCCTCAAAGACGGTGGAACCTTTTGGCATGAGTAGAGAATGGGTGCACACGCATGGATGACGCGTGTGAATCAGGGGAGAGGAAGAGTAACTGCTGAGTGCTAACTACATATTCAAACTTTCATTCACTAAATTCCAGCTCACTTAGTAAACTAGAAGCTCAAACTTTCATTTACAGAAACTAAAAACGTCCAACACAAAAATGAATAGATAAATTAATGTGATTCATTTTGGATATGTACCACCTTTATCCCAATAATTAACTGCTCCAAAACTAAGTTGCTCTATACATCAAAAGGTCGCACAAAACAACACTGTTAACATTTCAAAGTTAACCCTTTGGTTGTACAAACTTTGGATATACAACACTTCCAACAAAATAAGACTTTGGCTGTACAAACTTTACAGAAATTTAATCCAAAAGACAACCATGGAGCAACAAAAATTCAAAAAGATAGTATTCACAGCACAGACAACTTCACAAAAATCTAAAAAGACAAGTTCCGTAATCTAATGAGCATCAGCCCCTGCCCCTGCCCTTGCCCCTGCCCCTGCCCCTTGGCCTTCCCCTGTTGGCACTTCCCTTTACACTTGTATTGCCCCTTCCATTGCAACTGCCACTGTCAAATTGTTGTGACATGGAAGAATTAAAGTAAAATGAGTAATGTGAAAGCATTGACAGCAACACACAGTTATGTTGTGTGTACTAAGCGAACAGTGGTTTACCATTTTACTGCTGCACATTGAGTAAATAATTAAGTGAATTTACTTAACAAGATTATACAGTGGGAGAGAAAGTTCTCCCATAATATGGTCTATGTCTTCCAATGCTACAAAACCACAACGTGGTTGTGAATTTTGTGTTTGATTCACTTTCTGTAGCAAAAAACCTATGAGACCCTGACCCATTTTCTTTTTTAGCGTTTTTCAAAGCGTGTTTGTCGTTTTCATTTCGGCATGTTTATACGTATTTTTATGCATGCTCAAGTGTAAAGATGCATACAGGGTTAGTTCCCAGGGACCGTTGGCTGTTGTGGTGCGAATTTAAAAAAAAAATATATTTTCGTGGCTTATAAATATCTGGCGTTAGATATTTTCAAAAGACATTTTCAAAACTTACAAGATAAATTTTTTCTTTTTTTTCCTCTGCTTTCTCTCTAACTTCTTAGGGGCCCGGGGCTCGATTTTTGAAGATCCAACAGCTGATACTTGTTATTGGCACAGTGGGCTATGCGTTTATCCGGACGAAATTTTATTCTTGCGAAGTTTGGTCTTGCACGTGGATCGAGGTATCGAGTTTTTAACTCAACGAAGTCGGATCCTTGACTTTCATGTCTTATAAGGGTGCTACGTGTAATCGTGTATGTTTTTACCGTTTAAAAATGTATGAAATCGCTTTATGTTTCAAACGTTGGTTTTAGGGTTTAAAACCATTTTTCGTCGATTTCGGTTGGGTGAAATCGAGTTTTAAGTGCTTCTTTCGAGATTTTGGTGTTAGTCTTGAGCTTGGGTATGTCCGAGGGTGTTGAATGAAAGTTTTTAGGTTTCGTTTTGGGGTTTTAGTGGCTGAAACAGTAGCTCATAGTCGGTTTTCACCTAGAGTCAATCGACTGGATCGTGGTTCAGTCGACTGGATCGAGGAGGTCAATCAAATGACCTGTGTTTTTTGGGGAGTTTTTGCGAGATTCTAGTAGCTTGTTTGGGTCAAATGGGTCCTATGTAGGGTGTTTTGATGTTTTGGTGGTTTGTTGGTCGTGTGGTGGCCTTTCAGTCAATCGGGTTGTGAGGCTCAATCGACTGCTCTCCTCTAGTGTTTTCAATTGATTGGATTATGGGGTTCTGTCAATTGAAGTCACGGAGAGGGTGATGGTCATTTCAAGTGGGGCGTTGGTGCACGATTGTGTGCATGGTAGTTGGTACATCTTTGGGTGCGGGACGTGTGGGTCTGTTGTTCTGTTAAAAAGTGATTTTTAGTTAGAACCATTTTATGGGAGATTCAGGTGTTGGTCTTCAGGTTAGGTTTTGGTTCTCTTCTTCTTTGGTTGTCTCAATGAGTGGACAGGTTGTTCGGGTGAGCGGATGACGGGTGTGTGGCTTATGATGTTGTGATAGGTTGTGTGGTATCGTTATGTGGAACGTCGTGGTTATACTTGATCCTGTGCTTATAGAGCTATAGTTAGTTTTATTCTTGCATGTTGTAGGATGGATACGTGGTCCTATGTGGTCATATGTGATCCTATGCGGTCATGGTATATCTAGGCTCTGTTTTTATGTGTGCATGGGTTGCACTATTCAAAACTCTAGTTTTAAAATTGTATATGTTGGGATAGATTTTGGTCCCTCGGTAAAAGTCTGTAAAGATGTATATGAGGGACGAATTTTGGTCCTACGATGAAAGTTCGTGAAAATATCTGTTAGCTTTAGTCAACAATGCATTAGTTGAGGCGGATAGTGGTCTTACGGTGAAAATTCATAAATCTATATGATGGGGGCATATGTGGTCCTACGGTTTTATCCCGTGAAGTTATGCGTTAATTCTACATGTGTTGCGATGTATAAATGGCGTGTGTTGTATGTGAGGCTTGTGGGAGTCTTGACTCGTAGGAGTCGATCTTTGCTAGTGAAGCATTGTACTATATATATCAAATTATTTTTTAGGCTCTGATGAGTCGTGATACAAAATTGTTTTCAAAACTATTTTCTTTGAGATTCTTGGGAGTTCTCGTATAAAATCATTTTTGAAATATTTTCATCTAAGACTCGTATGAGTTAAGATATAAAAACTATTTTCCTTGGGGCTCCTGTGAGTCGTTATCCAAATATCTTTTTAAAATGTTTTCCTGTGGAACTCGTGTGAGTTCGGATTCAAAACCGTCTTTAAAACCATTTTTATGGCTTGTGTGAGTCGACAACTGGACCTCATTTTTCGAGCATGTTTTGTTTGTATTATATATTTGTCTAGTTTCTGTTGAGCTTTGGCTCACGGTGTGGGATTCGTAATATTTTTTAGGTCCTGGTCATGTAGGTCAATCCGGAGGAATCGGTTGAGGTGAAAGATCTGTAGTCTTATTTTTTGTTCTTTTGAACCCTGTATATTTTATCTGGTTGCTTATGGGTGTTTCACGTGACCCGGAGTTTGGAACATGACAAAATGGTATTAGAACTCTGGATTTGAATACCTATGAACCGTGGGAATGGTGCATCACCGGTGAGGTTGATTGCGTGTGCTTGATTGCATGTGTTTAGATGCTATGATAACATAAACGTGTTAGCATGTCAAGCATGAGAATGTTGTGTATATGTGAGCATGGGGGTTGAATCCTAAGATTGGTTGGTCTTGCTTTTGGACATTTGGATTAACAAACTTAGGAAGCAAGTTAGAAACGTGTTTAGCTGACGTAATTTCTAGCAGGGAATCTGAGTAGGTTATTCAAATTGACACGTCACTTTTGTCGGTTGTCCTCGGTATGTGGAGTTTGTTTAGCATGAACCTATGTGACTATGTGTTAGCATGCTTATGTGGTTCGTGCTTATATGTTGCATCTTATGTTCTATGTTTCTTTCATGTAGATGTAACGTCTGCGCGGAGTGGGCGAGGTCGTGATCGAGGTTGTGGCCGTGGTTTTGGCCAAGGAGATGTGCCTATTCCTGATGCTGGAGATGCAATGCTCCCCAGGGACTGATAGATGCGACTGAGTTGCTGCGTGTGTTGGTTGGTTCTATCCAGTAGCTGGTTGAGGTCACTAGGGGTGAGGCCGCTAGAGAGAGAGAGGGAGTGCCTGAGTTGAGGGCTACAGTGGCGATGCGAGAGTTCAGGTGTATGGATCCACCTACCTTTGTTGAAGATCTCGATTCTATTGTAGCGACATAGTAGTTGGAGCTGGTGACCCGAATCCTTGACACGCTGCAGATAGTTGAGGATGACTTACGGATTTTTTTTGCCACGTTTCAGGTGAGGGGTGATGCTCACAAGTGGTGGAAGTATACCCGGAACACTATGGGGGTCACATGGGCAGCTTTCACTGGAGTTTTTCTAGAGAAATACTTTTCAGCTTCATCTAGAGACTTGTATAAGGAGTTCTACACTCTCACCTAAGAAGCGATGGGTGTTATGCAGTACGAGACCAGGTTTACTAGTTTGTCCCGGTTTGCACCAGAGTTGGTGGCGACAAATGAGCTGAGGTCGAGGCAGTTTGAGCGAGGTTTGAGGCCCGCAATCAGAGAGAGAGTGGTCAATATGGGGCTGCGTGTGTTTACAGAGCTGGTGGAGGCAACAGCAAGGATTGAGAATACCTTGACTGAGATTCAGATTTCCAGAGAGGTCAGGACACCGTAGGGTGGGATAGAGGTACAGACAGGTGGGCGTTCTGGCAAGAGGCAGAAATCCTCTGGCCTTAGTTTTCATCCATCCGGATTACCACAGTAGTTCTCTGCACCGACACCATCGGTGGCTTTATCGGGGAGATCAGAGCAGAGGGAAGTTAGATGTTATCGGTGTGAACAGCTAAGGCATCGTGTGTCAGATTGCCCGCAGCCGAGGCAGTACCAGGATCCACAGTTGAGGCAATCTCAGAGACCCATACCAGATTAGTCACAAGGGAGAGGGTCATCGATTTGTTTTGGATGTGGCCATAGTGGACATATTCACAGGAACTATCCCTAGAGAGAGAGTGCACCGAGCACAGTACGCACAGTAGAGGGTTCATTTGTGCAGGATCGATAGCAGCCTCCCGCAGTTTAAACTTCCCAGATTGTAAGTGGGGATACTTCAGTTCAGTCGGTGTGGCAACTGACAGCCGGGTTATGGCGGACACGCTAGAATGACGCGGGGCTAAGTGTGTATGCCTTTGCAGGTCCCAGTTCTTCTAGGGCACCGGTTGTGCTTGATGATGATGCAGCTGTTACTCCAACGAGCAGAGGTACTTTCTGAGTAAGCAGGCTTTAGGCCAGTTTCTTCATTTCTTCTGTTGGGGTTTGGTGATGGACTCTTTGGGTGGTGTATTGTGTTGAGACACCAGTTGATGAGGATATGAGGCTGGGGTGAGTTGTAGACCCCGTGTCTTTGAGATAGTTGGCCGTTGTTTAAGATACCTGATCTTATTTGACTATATCCTAGGAATGGTGTGGCTAACCATCCTTATACTTGTGTCGATTGCGATAGACGATTTGTTTCCTTTTGACCTTATGCTGAATTTCGGGGACAAAATTCCTTTAAGTAGGGTAGAGTTGTGAGACCCTGATCTATTTTCTTTTTCGGCGTTTTTCGACCCTTGTTTGTCGTTTTCGTTTTGGCATGTTTATACGTGTTTTTATGCATGTTCGAGTGTAGAGATGCATACGGGATTGGTTCCTGGAGGCCGTTGGCCATTGTGGTGCGAATTTTAAAAAAAAAGATATTTTCGTGGCCTAAAAATATCTAGCGTTAGATATTTTCAAAACTTACAAACTAAGTTTTTCTTTTTTTTCTCTCAGCCTTCTCTCTAACTTCTCGGGGATCCGGGGCTCGATTTTCGAAGATCCAACAGCTGATCCATGTTATTAGCATGGTGGGCTACGCGTTCACATCCGGACAAATTTTATTCTAGTGAAGTTTGATTTTGCATATAGATCGAGGCATCGAGTTTTTAACTCAACGAAGTAAGATCCTAAACTCTCATGTCTTACAAGGGTGCTACGTGTAATCGTATGTGTTTTTACCATTTTAAAATGTATGAAATCGTTTTATGTTTCAAACATTAGTTTTGGGGTTTAAAACAGTTTTTCGTCGATTTTGGTTGGGTGGAATCGAGTTTCGAATGCTTATTTCGAGGTTTTGGTGTTAGTTTTGGGCTTAGGTATGTCCAAGGGTGTTGGATGGAAGTTTTTAGGCTTCGTTTTGGGGTTTTGTTGGCTGAAACAGTAGCTTGGAGTCAATTTTTTCCTAGGGTTAGTTAACTGGATCGTGGTTTAGTCGACTAGATCGAGGAGGTCAGTTGACTGACCTGTGTTTTTTGGGGGCTTTTTGCCAAATCTCAATCTCTTGTTTGGGTCAACTGGGTCGGGGTCTAGTCGATTGGGTCCTGTGTGGGGTGCTTTGATGTTTTAGTGGTTTGTTAGTCGTGTGGTGGCTTTTTAGTCGATCGGGTTATGGGGCTCAATCGAATGCTCTCCTCTAATGTTTTCAGTTGATTAGATTATGGGGTCCCATCAATTGAAGTCACGAATAGGGTGATGGTCATTTCATGTGGGGCGTTGGTGCACGGATGTGTGCGTGGTGGTTAGTGCATCTTTGGGTGCGGGACGTGTGTGTCTGTTATTTTGTTAAAGGGTGGTTTCTGGTGAAAACCGTTTTGTGGGAGATTCAGGTGTTGGTCTTCGGGTTAAGTTTTGATTCTTTGCTTCTTTGGTTGTCCCGATAAGTGAACGGGTTGTTCAGGTGAGCGGATGACAGGTGTATAGCTTGTGATGTCGTGATGGGTTATGTGCCGTCATTATGTGGAACGTCGTGGTTATATCTATTTTTTTCTTATAGAACTATGGTTAGTTTTATTCTTGCATGTTCTAGGACAGGTATGTGGTCCTATGTGATCCTATGTGATCTTATGCGGTCATGTTATGTCTATGCTATGTTTTTATGTGTGCATGGGTTGCACTGTTTAAAACTCTGGTTTTAAAATTGTATATGTTGGGGTGGATTTTGGTCCCTTAGTAAAAGTCCGTAAAGATGTATATGAGGGACGGATTTTGGTCTTGTGGTGAAAGTCCGTAAAGATATCTGTTAGCTCTAGTCAACAATGCATTAGTTGGGACGGATAGTGGTCCTACGGTGAAAGTCCGTGAAGCTATATGATGGGGGCATATGTGGTCCTATAGTTTTATCCTGTGAAGTTATATGTCAATTTTGCATGTGTTGCGATGTACAAATGGCGTGTGTTGTATGTGGAGCTCGTGAGAGTCTTGGCTCGTAGGAGTCGATCTTTCCTAGTGAAGCATTGTACTATATATATCAAATTATTTTTTAGGTTCGATGAGTCGTGATACAAAATCGTTTTCAAAATTGTTTTCTTTGAGACTCTTGGGAGTTCTCGTATAAAACCGTTTTCGAAATGTTTTCATCTGAAACTCATATGAGTTAAGATATAAAAACTGTTTTCCTTGGGGCTCCTGTGAGTCGTTATCCAAAACTGTTTTTAAAATATTTTTCTGTGGAACTCGTGTGAGTTTGGATTCAAAACCGTCTTTAAAACCGTTTTTATGGCTCATGTGAGTCGCCAACTGCACCTCGTTTTTCGAGTATATTTTGTTTATATTACATGTTTGTCTAGTTTCTGCTAAGATTTGGCTCACAGTGTGGGATTTGAAATATTTTTCAGGTACCGGTCACGCAGGTTGATCTGGAGGAATCGGTTGAGGTGGAAGATCCGTAGTCTTCCTTTTTTTTCTTTTGAACCCTGTATGTTTACCTATTTTCCGATGTTAGAATCGTGTAATGTAAGCCTTGTTGGCCTTTATATACAATGCATGTATGTTTAAATTTGTAAGTAAATATAGAGTTGGGCATTTTATCTGATTGTTTGTAGATGTTTTACGGGACCCGGAGTTTGGGACGTGACAAAACCCATCAAGAGAACCTTTTGTTATGAACTGTCATGATCTTCCGTTTTGACTCATTAATTGCAGCATGAAATTTGAGAGACAAACATTCTTATCTACTGGTTGGATTTCTTTTGTCACTAAATATTGAAATCTAGACTCTACACTAATTGGATACATGCACTCTAGTTTTTCTGCTACTACTAAACTTATATTGTGTATAAATGTCTTGCATTAATGAGATCCCAAATAAAGAAATAGATTAATTGCTAGTACTAATAGGTCTTATTGTGAATGTAATAGGTCTCAAATGTTATGCACAGAAGCTGAAAAGTATAAACTCAAAATATCAACACTTAAAGGAAACACCCATGTAAAAGAAGCTGAAATAATTCAGTACCTCAAATGGCTGGGAATTTGTTAAAGGGATGGATTTAGCCACTTTGGGTGGCATCTGCTGCAATAACAAGAAAAAAAAAAAACCAAATACTAAGTAAGTAGGATTACAAAATACTAAGAAAGTAGATTTCAAAAGTAAGTACTAAATACCTGAGGCCCAACAATTTCCCTTTTCTTAACAGGTGCTCTTTGGCAAGATCTCCTATTATGCTCAAACTCTTTACAATTTGAACACTTCAACGTCATGGATCTTCTTGCCTCACTTGTCCTTCTAGAAACTTCATCAGATTCTCTTCTTCTATTTCTTCTTAACCTACCAGGTAATCTACGAAGTGGTGGGGGCTACACTACGTCACCTACTACACTTGGCCACAACCTTTGGTCTAACAAGGGATAAATTATCCCACCATGAGCCTTCAAATAAGTCTCCTTGCTAAAACAAGGATCACAATACTCCTCTACATTCCCTCTCTTGTGAGTAATGGCAGCTATTGCATGTTTACAAGAAATGCCTGCAATCTGCCACTCCATGCAACTACATGCCCTACCTTCTACATGAACTTGAAATGTTCCACCTTCTTTCAAAATCTCATATTCATCACCACCAGCATAGAACAAAGAACATTTTCTCGCATTTAGTTGGCCCTTCATCAGCCTCCTCCTTACATGAGGCCCAACAATTTCAGGCCACTTCATTGCTTTGTCTTGCCTAACTCGTATCCTACACATCAACTTAGTTTGAATCCCCTCCAACATAATCAAAATTGGCTTCAACCTTAGTCAGATAATTCATTATTACTACCAACTCGTTCCTTTTCATTTTCTACATTAGGTGTATGTACACATTCAGTCCCTTTAGTGTGCCTATCTTCAGGTGCAGTATATGATCCAAGACCATTAGGATGAGTGACCTCTACAAAAAGGTCGACCAAACATGTGGCAAAATGAAACCTAGACATATCTAGTAGATCTAGATCGCACTGAACCACCATC
Source organism: Heliamphora exappendiculata (assembly GCA_034768845.1). Taxonomy (NCBI): domain Eukaryota; kingdom Viridiplantae; phylum Streptophyta; class Magnoliopsida; order Ericales; family Sarraceniaceae; genus Heliamphora; species Heliamphora exappendiculata. The sequence goes on along the minus strand of JAOTRH010063589.1, from coordinate 574 downwards.
TCATTACTTATAGGCAAATTGCAATATATTGTGATAACAAGTGCTTCGTGAGAAGGCAAATGAGACAACATACCCTAAGAGACGTCCTTCAGCAGATCAATGTAATAATACCTATCTGGATCAACATTCTTAATTCACTTTGTTTTGCCACGAAAATGGAGCTTTATGTCAAAATACAAAGATGAAGCCATAGTTGTAAAATATTACACATATAATTAGTTCCATGTGGTTGACAACTCGTTTGTATTATTTGTCTGTTAATTTGTACTACTAAATACTAATGCATGGCTTGTTACACATTTAGGAGCTTAAATTTGTTTGTCTCATAACCCAATTCCTACAAAATTCAGGGTTCTGTGAAAGATTTTGAATGTTGGGTTGGTTTGTCCAGCAAATGAGCATTCAAAGCTCCAAAATTTATTCTTCTTTTTTTTAACTGGGAGAAGATATTAGTCAAAATTTCTTAGCTAATTGGTGCTAAGAGAACATTCAACGCAGCTAAATTGGACCCAGAAGAGTAAAATATTCTCGACAACCAAACGGCAACGGGAGAAATAGATTATTTCTAGATATT
>JAOTRH010063588.1:0-51174 GCA_034768845.1 Heliamphora exappendiculata | reverse complement strand
GAATTAATTTCGAATTTTGAATTAATTAAATAAAAAAATATTTAATCGAAATAAATTATTATTTTTCAAAAAATGTGGAATGAAAAATAAAATAAATATATATTTTTAATCACTATCTTAACTGAAAAACTAAAGAAAAAACTGTGTATTTATTAAATTTTATTTGTTACGCATTTAAACATGAAAAGATGGTTTGATAAATCAGAATATTTGAAATCGTGTTCACGGAAAGATATTTAATTGTTTCAGATCGTGTGACTTTTGAAATTTATAAATTTATTTTAATTAAACGAATTTTTATAACCCTAAAAATATTTTAAAAATCTAAGTGAGAGAAGAAATTTATTCACAGATAAATCTCGCGGTCTCTATTACCAGTTTGTAGGCGATACAATTAAATCCTGTGTGTCAGCAGTAAGGCCTTCCTCTCCAATGAACAGATTAATTGCGGTATTGCCAGTACAAATTTTCTTTAAAAATAATTCTGGATAATTATTAGTGTAGATCACTTCTCCAACTGAAGGGTTCATTGCGAAGCGATTAATTTATAATTAAGTGATGGTTAACACTTAGCGGTATATAATAGTATTCTCTCAAACTGAATCACTATTATTATGTACTTGATCAAAATTATGTCAGCTATTTAATTTTATTTGACATTGTCAATTGCCCAAATAGTAAAATTAAAAGGAATTGACCTGTCTGGTCTTTATGAAGGATAGTAGACGTCCTCCCAACGAGCCATACTATTCTCAGGTTACCAGGATGGTGGCGAATTAATTTTAAAATTATAGAGAGAAGCAAATTAAAATGAATTTAAAGTTTTGCTCATCATAATTAACTTTTTTTTTAATTATGTTAATTTCAGAATTAAAATGGATTTCGACCCACTCGCTTTTATACTCAAAGAAAACAAACTTACGGGATTGAATTTTGTTGACTGAAAATATAGCCTAGATATAGGTTTAACTACAAATGGTATTTCTTCAGTACCAAAAAATGTGTTTATTTATGAAAAAGGTTCTTTCTCTTGGCCGAAAGGCATGAAGAAGAAAAAGGTTTAGAAATAGGGATACACGATTTTCAGGATAATTAGTGGGGCATGAACTGGTGTGAAAAATCTGAAAGGCAGATATTTTCACTACAACCAGACCCAGCACTTGAAAGAGTTATGTTCAGTATTTCTCAAAAGGCAGAACAAACATGGTAATTTCTGTTTACTGGTTATGAAAACATGTGTAGTGGTGTTATCTACTGGTATCTGGTGTATAGATACGGGAGCCACTAATTATATCTGCAATTCATTGCATGGGTTCTAAAAAATTCGACAACTTAGTAATTTGGGAGATTTACCTACGTATGGGCAATAATACAAAGGTAACAACAGTTGTAGTATGAGATGTCACTCTCAATTTTGGTAGAGATTGAGTTTTAATATTGAGAGACTGTCTTTATGTACCTGTCATTAGAAAAAACTTAGTTTTCGTTTCTGGATTGGCTAAAGATCGGTATTTGGTTTATTTTAATAACTCTGTGATTATTAAGGATAATAAATGAATTATCTGTTCTGGTACATTGGTGGATAATTTTTATATTATTACTCTAATTTTTCCTAAACTATAACTGACTGAAACGAATAATACATCTATATTACCATATAAGAGAAAGTTTCATTCTTTAATGAACCAAATATTTTTTTAGCACTTACGCTTGGGTCATATTAATCTAAAAAGAATAAATAAACTAGTAGCAGATGGACCTTTTAGTTCATTGGAAGTGGAGGCACTTCCAGTCTGTGAATCTTTCTTAGATGGTAAGATAACCAAGAGATCCTTTCTGCCAAAGGCTATAGAGCTAAAGAATCGTTGGAGTTGGTTCATTATGATGTGTGTGGTTCTATGACAATCCGGGTTAGAGGTGAATTTGAGTACTTCATCAGTTTCATTGATAACTACTCAAGGTATGGATACATTTACCTGATGCACCGTAAGTTTGAATGCTTTGAAAATTTTAAAGAATTCAAGGCGGAGGCAGAGAAGCGTCTAGGTAAAAGTATCAAATCACTACGATCCGACCGTGGTGGAAAATACCTCTTTGGAGAGTTTAAGAATTACTTGCCATCAGAGGGAATTACATCCCATTTGACTGCACTTGGCACTCCACAGCAAAATGGTGTAGTAAAAAGAAAGAATAGGACTTTTATGGAGATGGCAAGGTCAATGATGAGTTATTCTGGTTTACCATATTCATTTTGGAGACTCGCTTTAGAGACAGCGGCTTATATTATGAATATGGGACCTTCTAAGTCAGTACCTTCTACTCTCATAGAATTGTGGACCAAGCGTAAGCCTAGTTTTAAACACATTCGGATTTTGGGGTGTTCAGCACATGTGCTGAAAGGGAACGCAAATAAGTTGAAATCGAGGACAGAAGTCTGTTTTTTTGTGAGGTATCCCAAGTAAACAAAAGGTGGTCTATTTTATAATCCTAAGGATCAAAAGGTCATTGTTTGCACCAATGCCCGATTCTTAGAAGAGAATTATATCATGGATCACAGGCCTAAAAGCAAAATTATTCTGAAAAAAACTGAGAAAAAATATCAGTAGAATAGAAGAGAACCCACAAGTCACTGATATTTCATTACCTCGTCGTAGTAGAAAGATTATCGAGATAAGTGCAAATCAAGAACAGGGTGCTGATGCACATGGTTCAGATTTTACACAGCCTATTACTGTTAGTACACAGACACAGGTAGTGCCTCATCGTAGTGGAAAGGTTGTTCATCAACCTGATTGGTATATGTTCTTGGGAGAGTCATTTGATAAGATCCTGGTAGAATTGGATATCGAGCCTTGTAACTACAATGAAGCACTAAAGGATAAAATGCAGATATTTGGCAAGGGGCTATGAATTCAGAGATGAAATTTATGTATTCTAATAAGGCATGGGAACTTGTAGAACCACCCGAAGAGATAAAATTCATTGGATGCAAATAGATCTACAAGAGGAAGAGGGGAGTTGACGGAAAGGTTGAAAACTTCAAAGCTAGACTTGTTGCTAAAGGGTTCACTAAGAAAGAAGGGATCGACAATGAGGAAACTTTTTCACCAGTAGTTATGCTTAAGTCTACCTAAATTCTCTTATCCATTGTCTCTCTTTTCTATTGCGAAATCTGACAAATGGACATCAAGACAGCTTTTCTTAACAGAAGTCTTAACGAGTGTATCTATATAATACAATCAGACGAATTCATTGCAAAAGGTCTGGAGCACATGTAGTGCAAGCTTAAGAGATCTATTTATGGACTAAAGCTGGCATCGAGGTCTTAAAATACTCGATTTGATTAAACTATAAAATCTTATAGTTTTGATCAAAGTTTAAATGAGTCCAGTGTGTACAAGAAGCATGACGAAAGCGTGGTGATCTTCCTAGTACTTTATGTAGACGATATCTTACTCATCGGAAATGATGTAGGAGCATTATCTACGGTTAAAGTATGGTTATCTGGGCAGCTCGATATGAAGGACTTGGAAGAAGCGAATCACATCCTTGGGATCAAGCTTGTGCGAGATCAGAAACAAAAGATGTTGGGCTTATCACAAACAAAGTATATCGATGATATCCTTACTCGTTTTAGCATGCAGGATTCCAAGAAAGGATTTCTCCATTTCAGGTATGAAATCACTCTATCTAAGGATCAGTGTCCTAAGACAACTAATGAGATAGAGAAGATGAAGGCAGTTCCTTATACTTCGACAGTAGAAAGTCTCATGAATGCTATGTTTTGCACTAAACCTGACATTTACTTTTTCATTGGCGTGGTTCGCAGATATCAGTCTAATATAGGGCAGGAGCATTGGACTACGGTAAAGAATATAATTAAGTACCTGAAAATGACTAAGAATTATATGTTAGTTTACCAGACAGACAGTCTAGTACCTTTAGGTACATAGACTCAGATTTTCAGTCAGACATAAAACTTTCATCATGAAACAACTTTGCAGATCCTTTACAAAAAGTTTACCTGCTAAGACTTTTGATAGTCATGTAGAGAGTATAGGAGTTAGATGTATGATAGCATGATTTTGAGTATAAGTGAGAGATTGTTAATGTTAGTATACTAAAAACTAGTATTTAATTTTATTTTAATAAAATTAATTTTTTATTTTATGAGAATTTTTATATGCAATATATATGTATCATTTCTTTAATATTATGCATGGATGTCCGATTTTCTGTATAGTATTTAATCTGGTTGTAGAGTACGGCTTGCACACAGAAGATCAGATTTTAGGTTCTTACAAAATATAAGTTTTATATTCACAGTTTATATGGAAATGGACATACCATCGGTACGACTGTAGCACAGAGTTTTAGTAGACCTATCTTGGTTACGGGGAACAGATAATAGCATCGTCTATTGTTTCGACTCTCTGGCTAGTACACTTTGCGTGTATTGAACGGGACATTTGAGGTAATTAATTTTGTACTAACTATATAAATTAATTCACACTCCAAGATTATTATGAATGGTGCTTATTCTCTTAATCTTGAAATAATTATTGATTTGCGTATATTTAATATTCGTTGTTTTGAATCGTTAGAGGGTGCGATCTTATATGGATCTATATTCCCGTGAGTTGGATAACGGTATTATTTGTATTGTAAATATTAATTATTGACGAAATTCACATTCTGAAGATTGAGATAGACGATACCCCCTTAAGGATACTTATAAGTTTTGACAGGGTCAAACCCTACAAGTGGATTTAATTATCTGGCGGTCTAATAAGTTAAACGAAAGGGCTTAAAAATATCAAGTTGTCGATTAAATTAAATTGTTAGTAATTAAATTTAATTGGCGTGTATCAAGAATCTTAACGTGAAGAGAAATGGTAAGCATTTAATAACAGAAGCTCAATGCAAGAAGGTCTTGAGATTATGGGCCAGAGTGCAATTATAGTTATTTAGTGGTATGAACTGTAATTTATTATTTTATGAAAATTACAAAAATCGCTGCATGTCTTTCCATAATTACAGATACCTCTAGTAGGTGTTTGTATTCAATTTGAAGTCTAACTCATAATTACTCCACAGGTCACTGCTGTAACTCTATATATATGCGGGTAGATTGAACCAGTTTTTGATAATTTTATGTCATTATTATTATGACATTATTTTTATCTTTCTAGACTTAAATATATCGGGGTTCTGCCGGTACGAGTTCGCGAAGGATCATAACTCACACTACGTTCAAGGATCGTGTAAGAAAATATTGTAGAAGATCTGATAGGAACTTCAACTCGAAATCAAGTCGTAGTTGAAGATTAGATCGACAAAAGGTATTCTTCTAAATTAACTTTGGTTGCACGGGTTTATTTTTGATTGTTCGACGTTAAAATTTTTATGTAGAGGCCGTTTCGACATTTGTCCATCCAATTTTTTTTAACCGAAAATTGTTTACAAAAACAATAATCTTGGCAGTATTACCACTAACAAATACCCCTTTTGTACCCTTAAAAACCATGGCCGCAATTTATATTTGTCACGGCCATGAGATTTTTTATTTTGTTCTTTGCGATGACCTTATATTTGTCACGATCGCCTATTTTGTGACTATTTTTGTCACGACTGCAATCTGTATTGCTACGTCCATGAGGTTTCTGCATGTCTAGTAGCTTAAATATGAAATTGTAGTCTCTTCTATTTATTCTGTATTTCCTGTTTATAGCATGTTAAGGGTAAAAATATTGTTGTATGACCCTTAGACATTTATTTGTTCGTTTTATAACTTATTCCCATATTTTTTGTTTTTTTTTTCTCAAACGATACATGTGGCATATCTAGAAATAACAACCAAGTTGCATGACCCTACGAATTGTAGTTAGGATTTTGTTTCATTGATTGCTTTTATTTGAATTCTCTTTAACTTCCTGTTTTGTATATGTTATCTTTAAAAAATTTACAATAAGAACCAATATTGACAAAGTAGAAGCTAACCTCATGGTTAGGCGAAAAGGATGCCTAACACCTTCCCTTTTCGTTCCTTAGTCCCCAAACTCTTTTTTTCTCTAGTTACGTTTTTAAAAGATTCGCAGTCTTCTTTTGTTTTTCTTTTGTTTTTTTTTTTTTCAAAAACCAAGTAACAACTCTATTTTTTCTAAAAAAGATGCTCACCTATATCTTGAATTTTCTTGTTTGAAAAGAAAAGAATATTTTTCTAAAAATAATAGATATCTAGTGCATTCATCCCCACTAAAGAAAACATCCGCAGCTTTTTCTAGCGATTTCATTCGGGACTGGTTTTTTTAAAAAAATCACAAGGGATTAATTTGAAATGTTAATGGTTCTTGTTGTAACCTTTTCTGCGGTATTTGCATTCACATTTTCATATTTGTGTTCTTGGTTCGCAAACCCCTGCTCTGCCTATTCGATACCCCGGTCAGTTTACTCTCTCGGGGTTATGTCAAGGAAGCCAGCATGCTTTCTGGCCACATGTTTTCTTAGTTGTGGCAAAAAGAGTTTTTGTGTACCGTTTGATCAAGCCTTGCACTATTCCTAGTATTGAGAGGTATATTCTTAACTCTATTCAGAAGATACACTGAGTGCAAACCTATCGGCCTTCTCATATTGTATATAGATTCTTTGAACCCTTCTTTTAGGATCAATAAATCTTTTAAGATTATATGATTTTCTTTTTATGGATGCTTTTGTTTGTGTAGTTAGCACCCGATTATGATTAGTCTTCGTCTTCTCAATCGTTATCGGGAGTGAGTTATTTTGACTTTAGGCCCGGTTAATGAGTCTTCCGAATTACGTGAGTCCTTTCATTTCAGAGACCCAGCATAATAGCACCGAGAAGAGTGGGCCCGATCTCTGAGTGAAAGACTCAAATGTACTAATCAATTGAGATTGTCGATGGAAGACTCGGAACTAACCATGGTTAATATGATGAGGAAAATTCCAGAATTGCAATGGACTGTTGAAGGAGTCAGTACCACTGTAACAAATCAGCCTAAGATCCAAACTCAGTGTTAGCCTTAGATCCAAGCTTTATAGACCTGGGTTGCAGACCCTAATATGGTTGTTTCGAATGACCCTAAGGATCGTGTGGGAGATAACATTTGGGATAATAATGTAGGACCTGAGGGAGCCTAACCAGCAGTTGTACAGCCCGTCTGGCCCAAAATCTCAGAAGTTATAGCCACCAAGGAGTCGATCTTATTTGACAAGATTGATAAGTTAGAGAAGCTTTTGAGGAAAGCCCAAGGAATTGAGGACTATATGCTAAAATGTCGAAGGATTCTGGTTATTCCTTGATGCTAAGCTACCCGAGAAGTTCAAAATGCCCGACATGGAGAAATTTGACGGGACCAGGGACCCGAGGATCCATCTGAGGATGCACATCGAAACTCTATCGCTAATGGGTAGCAGTGATCAGTTGAAAGCCTAGCTTTTCAAATGATCTTTGTTAGGAGCCGCTCAGAAATGGTTTTTGTCTTTAGATGCTACCAAAACAAGAATGTGGGAGGACATTGCCATTACATTTGTCAATCAGTACAACTATAACATCCAGATTGATGTCACTGCTCGGGAACTCGAGACCACCCGGCAGGAAGCCAAAGAATTTTTTGTTAAGTTTTTGACCCGATGGAGGGCTAAGGCAGCTAAGATGACAAATCAACCCTCTGAGAAGGAGCAAGTGAGAATGGTGGTGAAGAACTTGCAACCACAATTCTGTAAATATCTGATAGCATAGCCGTTGATGACATTTGAGCATGTTTTCGATGATGGGATACATATAGAAGACACACTGTAGTTTGGGGATATTGAGAAGGGAGAATCGAGTCAAAATATGGTTCGAGAATTGTATGCCAGTAATTCAAACAATGTCACCAATGTCGTGAACTGAAGCTATGAAGTGAACTTATTGAATCCCAATCCGAATCAAGCTAGCCCAGCTAGCTATCTAAAATTCACCCCGAAATCAAAAGAGAACTTTCACCCAACTCATTAAACCCTTAACAACCATCTTGAGCCGTCTGATTGAAAGGGGTCTCCTAAAACCTTTGGAGCTGACCTCGCCTCCTAACCCTTTACCACTTAGATATAATCCTACCCAGTACTGTGCCTTCCACTATGGGCACGGTCACTTAACCAACAATTGCATGAGGCTCTGACATGATATTCAAGACTTGATAGACAACAAGGTGATTCTTTCGCCAACTTCCATTTAAAAGCCGAATGTTACCACCAACCCTTTATCGAACAATGTAAACCAGCAAAATGTGAACTTCGTTGAAAGAGAGTCGGAAGGATTTGATCCCACAAAATTCATAATCTCCACAATAGAAGCAAAGCCAGTTATAGTTCTGTCATCCGATCTAGAGATACTGCTTCTCAATGACCTTTTTCAGGATCTGATAGAGGATGGTTTTGATAATTTTCCAATCATTATCATCCATGAGGAGGAAGCTCCTCCCCCTGTCAACGGTAATTGTAAGGAAGATGAAGAAATTAGAAGAATGTGGGAAGATTTGATCTGTCTTGTGCATTAGATGATTTAGAAGAAGCAGGAATCGACATCAAATGGCATGTCCCGACCATCCCGAGAGACGATACATCCTAGCATTGAGAGGTAGCTTGGTATGGAAAAGTCAACCCGAGTTTTAGAACAAAAGAAATAGGGAAAACAGTATAATGGAAAACTTTTAATCGAAAAAAATAAGAAATGCGAGCTAAACCTATAATTGAAGACACTTTTCTAATAAATCTTAATAATAAAAAAGATCCACAAATAGTTCAGGTTGGATCTATGCTGTCTTTAGAGGAATTTGAACAATTGAACTTTTTATCAAAGGAATTTAAATATGTTTTTGCATAGTTCTACGAATACATGATTGGCATAGACCCTGATATCGAACAACATCAAATCCCATTTTTTCCTAATGCCAAACCTGTCAAGCAGAAGCTCAAAAGGATCAGGCCAGATTAGGTGCTTAATATCAAGGAAGAAGTCACTAAACAGATAGATGCCAAATTTTTCATGGTTACGGAGTATTCGAAGTGAGTTGCCAACATCGTCCCAGTACCAAAGAAAGATGGAAAGATCCGAATATGTGTCAACTTTAGAGATCTCAACAGGACTAGTTCCAAGGATGACTTTTCTCTCCCCCACATAGACGTATTGGCAGATAGCACTACCAAGAATGCGCTCTTATCTTTCATGGATGCTTTCTCAGGGTACAATCAGATTTTGATGGCATTGGAAGACCGAGAGAAGAGTACCTTCACGACACCTTGGGGCACTTATTGTTACAGGGTCATGCCGTTCAGACCAAAGAACGCAGGAGCAACTTATCAAAGGGCTGCGACTGTTGGAGGCAAACTGCCAAGATCATTAATTTAAATATGATTATTTTGATAAAAAATACTAGACGGGCAATCACCGAAACATGTTTCAGTTTAAATTTTTTTGACACCGAACGATCCAAATAAAACACGTACTCCCAAAGTTAGATTCAGGATTATACCTTTCGAAATCTAGTAGAATGATTTCGATTACTGCAACAATCACGAATGTGACTCCTTCGAGTTAAAATCCTGATCAAACTTTTTACTGTATTCCCGAGTGCGAGTCACGATCATAGAGTGGGTTACGATCTATTGTGATCTTGAACCTGTTAATCTACCCACTTAGGATTTACGTCGAAACCTTAATTCAATAATGTGTGGAATATGGGTTAGGGTTAGCATAACTGCATATATATAGGGTTACGATAGGGACCTGTAGAGTAAATATGATTTGAACTTCTAATTTAATTATAAAAATTCACCTGCCCCTGAGATAATTTCATAAAAATATAATTTACAATTCATACCACTAAAGAATCATAGTTGCACTTCCAGACACATTCTCATAACTAATTATTCGAGCTCATCTTATTAAATGCTTAACTCATCTCCCCACGTTAAGATTTTTGATACCCGCCAATTAAATTTAATTACTGACAATTTGATTTAATCGGGTTCTTAAAATTTTTTAAGCCATTCTGCTTAACTTATTTGACGACCGGATAATTAAATCCACCTGTAGGGTTTGATCCGATCAAAACTTATAAGCTTTCTTAAAGGGATATCATCAATCTTGAACAATTGGGATGTTGATTCCTTTAATAATTAATATTCGCTATATATTTAATACCACTATCCAATTCACCGAGAATATTGACCCATAAAAGATCGCACTCTCTAATGAATTAAAACAACGAATATTAAATATACGCAAATAATAATTATTTTAGGATTTAGAGTAAAAACACTCCTAATAATTTTGAGTGTGAATTAATTTATATAGCTAGTCTAAAATTAATTACTCTAATGTGGTCCTGTTCAATACAGAAAGTGTATTATTACAGAGAATCGAAACAATAAACAATACTATTATCTGTTCCCCGTAACTAAGGCATACCTACTAAAATTTTGTACTACAATCATATCGATGGTTTGTCCAATTTTATATAAACCATGAGCCGTAAACTAATATTTTGTAAGAACCTACAATCTGGTCTTCCGTGTGCAAGCCGTACTCTACACACCAGATTAAATACTATAAAAAATAAAGAATATCCACGTATAACATTAAAGAAATGATATTATATACATTACTCATTAAGATTATCATAAAATAAAAAATAATTTTATTAAAGAATAAAATAAAATATTAAAACCAACAAAATTTTTAGTTTCTTAATATACAATCATGACAATCTCTCACTTATACTCAGAATCGTGCTGCGATACATTTGACTCCTATGCCCTCTACATGGCTATTAAAAGTTTTAGCCGGTAGGCTCTTTGTAAAAGGATTACAAGGTTACCCCTTGATGCAATCTTGATCACAACAACATCACATTTCTGTACAATTTCTCGTATCAGGTGATATTTACGCTCAATGTGCTTTCTTTTCTTGTGAACTCTTGGTTCTTTTGAGTTTACAACCGCTCTGCTACTGTCACAATAAAGTATAATAGCTGACTGAACTACAGGCACCGCATCTAGATCCAACAGGAAGTTTATGAGCCAAACGACCTCCTTTGCTGCTTTAGAAGCTACCACGTACTCGGTCTCTATGGTGGAATCAGTAATGCTGGACTGCTTGATACTCTTCCAACTTATAACTCCAGTTCCCAAGGTAAACACATATTTTGAGATAGACTTATGAAAATCTTTATCTGACTGGAAGTCCGAGTCTATTACCTTAAAGGTATTAAACTATCTGCCTGGTAAATCAACATATAATTCTTAGTTATTTTCAGGTACTTAATTATATTCTTTACCTCAATCCAATACTCCTGCCCTGGGTTAGACTAAAACCATGCAAATGGCAAAACATATGTTACGTTTAGTATAAAGCATAACATATATTAGGCTTCTTACTGTCGAAGTATAAGGAACTATCTTCATCTTTTCTCTCATTAGGTGTTTTAGGATACTGATTCTTGGATAGAGTGATTTCATGCCTGAAAGGGAGAAACTCGTACTTGGAATCCTGAATGCTAAAACAAGTAAGGATGTTATCGATATACTTTGCTTGTGGTAAGCCTAACATCTTTTATTTCTAATTTTGCAAAAGCTTGATCTCATGGATGTGATTGGCTTCTCCTAAGTTCTTCATATCGGGCTGTCGAGATAACAATACTTTTTTCAAAGATAACACTCCCACATCGTTTCTGATGAGCAAGATATCATCTACATAAAGTACTAGAAAGACCTCCACGCTTCCATCATGCTTCTTGTACGTATATGACTCATCTGAACTTTGATCAAAATCATAAGACTTTATGACTTGATCAAACCGAGTATTCTAAGACCTCAATGCTTTCTTAAATCCATAAATAGATCTTTTAAGCGTGCACAACATGTGCTCGTAGCCCTTTGCTATAAAATCGTTTCGTTGTACCATATAGATACACTCGAAAAGACTTTCGTTAAAAAAAATTGTCTTCACATCCACTTGTCAAATCCCATAATTGAAATGAGTCACAATAGATAAAAAAATTCGAATAGACTTAAGCATGGCTATCGGCAAAAAGTTTTCCTCATAATCGATCTTTTCTTTTTGAATGAACCATTTTGTAATAAGCGTAATTTTGAAGGTTTTTACCTTTTTCGTCTGCTGCTCTCTTTCTCTTATAGATCTACTTGCATCCGATGAATTTTATCTATTCAGGTGGTTTTACAAGTTTTCCAGACTTGAATAAAATACATGGATTGTATCTCTGAATTCATAACCTTGATAGTAAGTGTGTAATCCCAAGATGGGGTGAATTGGATTTAAAAAATTATTTAAGTATAAAATTTAAGTATGCCTTTTAGTTCACTTATAAGTATTAATACCAAAATATATTTTTAGGTATGTCTTCTTGTTGAAAAACTAAAGTACCAGTATATTTGAAATGACTTAAAATAATAAGTTTCAAAAAATTGTAAACACAAATGAAGATGTTAACTTAAAGTCCTTTTTGATTGAAGATAACAATGCAAATGTACTTTAATTTTAATTTACAATATTTAAACCTTCTTGTTAACTAATACTTGTCTTATTTTAACGATATAAGTGTAACTTCCAATATTAATACTTTTCAAATATGACTTTTAGAATAATATACAAGAATTTTTAACTTGACAATATTTCTTACAAAGTGAAATGAAATGATTCAAAACTTTTATAGCTTTAGGAAATTAAAAGATGTGAGAAATAAATGATTCAAGTGCAAGTGTATGTGAAGCAGTGACAGGCAACAATATAATAAAGTAAAACAAAAGAAATGAGCAAGTTAGAAGATGGACACCATGATTCTTACACGGTTCGGCGCTACGGCCTACGTTCTTGTCTCAAGCTAACCGTTATGAAAATTTCTTACTACCTCTCCTTCAATAAGCAGAGGAACCTCTATCCTTAGTCTAGGTGAAATAGGCTCTCTTAAAAATGTACCCTTCTCAAGTAATCCAATCATAATAGGCGGATTAACCTCTTTTGAGAAACACTATTCTCAAATACAACAGATGATAAAAAGAAGAAGTACAAACGATGCTCCTTTAATGAGTAGATAAGTACGAACAATGAAAGCACTAAAATCACTTCTCAAAAAATATAACAATGAAACTCAACAAGAAATCTAATGATTTTCTCTAAAAAATATGAATGAAAAGCTCAAGAATTTAAAGCACAAAGAGATTGTATATGAGAGAATGCTTGAGAAACTTTGAGTGAATAAAACAAGAGCTCAAAGGCTCTGTTTATAGGTCTCAAAATCAGACTAGCCATTGGGCTAACTATTTTTAGCAAAAATTCAAATTTAAGCTTGTTCGGTCGATTGGAGAAGCTAGTATGGTCGATGGAACCATACTTTAGTCGACTGGACCTCAAGGGTTAGTCGATTGAACTGCTTTAGATCTGAAAATTAATTTTTGGTAGTTCAATCAATCGCCTGGATAGAAAGCCTTAGTCAATTGGATCATTAAAAATCTAAATTTTTTTATCTTTTCAAAATATTTTGATCACTTTTTAATTGGAAAAAAATATTTTAAGACTTTTTAGGATTCCTATGTGCTTTAAAGAGATATTCATGAGATTAGTGAATGTACATAGATCCTAAAACATAAAATTTAAAAATTATTCTTCAAGCCTTCAATATCTTAACTCTTGCATCTTGTTCCAAAATTTGTTTCCAAAGGATTTGATTTGAAACTATGCATCATGGCTTCTACTTTGTATCTTGGATTGTGCTAAGCGTATATTTCCTGTAAATAATCTTAATTTGCACAATTAGATATATAAATTTGTTATCATCAAAATTAGTCATTGACACCTTGTTAGGCCAACAAACCTTTTGCCAAAGATCTGCATATTTGTCCTAGAATGATTCGGTGTAGTTACATGATTTGGTATTTAGTTTTATCGGGATTCTGTCAAAAGACTCTCTCAAGAGCATATACCGATCGAGTTGATGAACAACTCTCCTACTACGACGAAGCACTACTTACGTCTGTATACTAGCAGTAACGCGCTGCGCAAAATTTGAGCCTTGTGCATCATTACCCATATGCTCGTCTGACATGTTAATGGTAGCACCCTAATCTGGTTTAGGATCAGCACCGTCCCGATAATCATCCCACTACAACGAGACAATGGGATATCAGTGACTTATGGTTCCTCTTTTGTTCTATTAGTATTGCCTTTCTATTATTCTAGAACAATCTTACTTATAGGTTTGTGGTCTGTAATATAATCATCTTCCAAGAATCAGGCATTTGTGCTAATAATGACCTTCTGATAATTAGAATTATAAAATAAATCACCATTCATTCCCTTAGGATACCCGACAAAGAAACAGACTTCTATCATCGATTATAACTTACCCGTGTTCCCTTTCAGTATATGTGCTGGACACTCCCAAATTTGAATATGTCTCTGACTAGGTGTGTGCCTAGTCCATAATTCTGTGGGAGTAGAAGGTACTGACTTATAAGATACCAAGTTCAGAATATAAGCCACTATTTCTAATGCAATTCCCCAAAACGAATCAGGTAATTTTGAATAACTCATCATCGACCTTACCATCTCTATAATAGTCATATTCCTTCTTTCTGCTACACCATTCTATTGTGAAGTGCCCGGTGCAGTCAACTGAAATATAATCTCTTCTAACGACAAGCAGTCCTTAAACTCTTCAAAGATGTACTTGCCACTATGGTTGAATCGTAGTAATTTGATACTTTTACCTAGATGATTTTCACCTTCGCCTTAAATTTTTAGAATTTTTCAAAGTATTCAGACTTACGGAGCATTAGGTAAATGTACTTATACATTGAGTAATCATCAATGAAATTGATGAAGTACTCAAAGCCACTTCTAGTCCGGATAGTTATAGGACCACACACATTAGAGCGAACCAGTTCGAATAGTTCTTTAACTCTATAACTTTTGGTCGAAAAGGCTTCTTGGTTATCTTACCTTCTAAGCAGAATTCATAGACTCGAAGTGCCTCCACTTCTAATGAATTTAGAGGTCCATCTTCTACCAGTAAATTTATCATTTTTAAATTAATATGACCCAAGCGTAAGTGCCAAAAAACGTTTGGTTCATTAAAGAAGAAACCTTTCTCTTTTATGATAAATTAGATGTATTATTCAATTTAGTTAGTTGTAATGTATGAGAGATATGAAATATAACATACGGATCATCTACTAATGTACCAGAACAAATAAAATAGTTTTTTTTAATAACCACAGAGTTATTAAAATGAACAGAATATTTGTTCTTCACCAAATTAGAAATCGAAATTAAATTCCTTCTTCTAATAGAAGGCACATAAAGACAATTTTTTTCAGTAAAACTCTATCTCTACAAAAACTAAGAATGGCATCTTCTACTGCAACTGCTGCCACCCTAGCATTATTCCCCATATATCGATAAATTTTTTTCATCACTGAGCTGCTTGGTTTCTTGAAACCCTAGTAAAGAATTGCAGACGTAATTAGTGGCTTCTATATTTGCACACTAGGTACCGGTAGATAACACCGCTAAATATTTTTCAACCACTAGTGAATATAAGTTACCTTGCTTGTTCTGCTTATTGAGAAAAACTTGACACTTCTTTTGTCTGTGCCCCAACTGGTTACAGTGATAGCACTAGTCTCTCAACTTCTTCACTATAGCTTTTTGTCCCTTAGCTGCTTTTGGACCTATGCCTCCCTATTTCTATACTTTTTTCATTTTCTTATCTTACGGCATAGAGGAAGAACTTTTTTCAGTCACATGCGCACTATCTGGCTTCCTAAGAACACCATCGACTGCTTGAAGAAATTCTTGAAAAATTCTGCCAATGAAAAGCTTAGCTTATTCATGGAATAATTCAGGTAGAACTGCTTAAAACTATCAGGCAGCGACTGAAGTATGATATTGACTTGAATTTTTTCGTCAATCTTAGCTCCTAGGATCTCCAGTTTATTTAGAAGACAGATCATCTTCAGAACATGATTCCTAACTGGGGTGCCTTCAGTCATGCTTGTATTCATCAGAGATTTCATGGCCACCTGCCCAGCAGCGCGATTTTGATCCCAAAATATTTTTTTGAGGTTCATAATCATGTCATAGGTACTGGGCATAAACTGATGTTGATACTGCAATACGTTTGACATATAAGCTAAAATATAACAGCGAACTATCTGATCAACTTTCTGCCACTTCTGATAAGTTTGAATTTTCTGTTCGGTCACCCCCACATCAGGTACTAGTGGACAAATCTCAGATAATACAAATTTATAGTTCTCGACAGTTTGGATAATATTTAAGTTCCTTTTACACTTAACGTAGTTTGGTTCTGTTAGTTTATTTTCTTTGAATATGGTCGCAAGTGTATTAAAAGTTAATTTAATCGTGAGAATTATATAATTAAAAATCAATAAGTATGACGAGCAAAATTTTAAATTTTATTTTAGATTAATTTTTTCTACCATTTAAAAAAAATTCACCAGTAGTCTAGTACCCTGTGAATAGTCTGCCTCGATGGGAGGGCGTCTACTATCCATTGTTTGTCCAGATAGGCCGTGTCAAGTAAAATTAAATAGATGATATAGTTTCGGTCCAGTAAAAAATAATAGTGACTTAGATAGAGATAATACTATTATTTACAATTAAGTGTTAACTATCACTTAATCCCGAATCAATCGCTTCGCAATGAATCTTTCAGATAGAAAAGTGATCCACACTAATGATTATCCAGAATTATCTTTGAAGGAGGTTCGTACCGGCGATACCGTAATTAATTCTATCTAATGGGGAGGAAGGTTTTACTGTCAACATGTAAAATTAATTACATCTTTTACGAATTAGTAATGGAGACTGCTGAATTTATCTGTAAATAAAATTTCTCTTCCACTTAGTTTTTAAAAATATATTTGAGAATTATAAAAATTGTTTAATTACAATAACTTTATTAATTTTAAAAAATCACACGATCTGAAAAATTTTAATTTTTTTAAACCATCTTTTGGTATTTTAATGTGTAACAAGTAGAATATTCTAAAATTCTTATTTATTTAAAAAATTAATTTTAAATGAAATAAAGAATTTTCTTTTATTTTTCAAGTTACACATTTAAAAAAAAAATAATTTATTAAAATTAAACTATTCCTTTTAATTAACTCAAAATTCAAAATTAATTTTTACCTTTTTTTTAAGATATTTGATTTAAAAAAATTATCTTAAACATACTATTTTATAACAAAATAAAATATCTAATTTTTTTTAAAAATATTAATTTTAATTAAAAAAATTAATTTTATTTTTTCGTTACAAAAATTAATTAAAACTGAATTTTTTTGAATTAATTAAAATAAATAGAAAATATAAAATAACAATTATATCATCAACACAGTTAAAAAATATAAGTGGAAGATATATATGTTCCGATTTTATGATCGAATCAAAATTTTATTGAGTTTCGTCCTCTTGTTAAACAATATACTTGAAATTATTCAATTTTATCAGAATCTGTTTCTCGGTATCCAAAATCTGTTAAGAATCTTCGTAACACAGTGCTATAATTATACAACAACATCTGAGTCAAAAAACCACCAAAATAGCTTGCCATAATAGCCGAGCCACCAACCACCGCCAGCGCCGCCTAAGCCGTCACCTTCGCGCGGCTTTTGCCGCCCACTGTCGCCGCTTAGTAGCCGCCGCTACCGCCATTGCTTTTTATAGCTCCTTCTGTGGTTGTTTCGGCTCCAATTTTTTGCTGTTTCTAGCACTGATATATAGCCATATAATGCCTTGAAGAACGTTCTAAAAGCAGTCCCGAAAAAATATCAAAAATAGCGTCCAAGAATAGCCTCGTCGCCTCCATTGCTTGTCGCCGCTACCGCTATTTTTTGTGCTGATTTTTGCAGTTGTTTTTCAAAACTTTTTAGACTATGTTCCTGCCATATTTTACTGCTGTTTTATGCCTGAAAAGCTGCTCAAAAATGATTTTGAAAATAACTCAAAAAAATACCAATAATTGTTAGGAATGTATACTAAAAAGTCATGCTTTTTATGTATTTTATTCTGGATTCCTGGCATATTAATGAAAAATAATTTGAGATGGTTTTGCATTTATGATTTCATATTTATATTTGCGATGTATGAATATATAGTCCGTATATTTTATCCAGTATTTGACTCGGTGCGTACTGCACGGAAGATCGGGTCAAAGGTTCTGACAGATTATACAAATAGGCTCACAATCGCAATGGACCTGGACATTCCATTGGTGCAATTGTAGTACATCGTTATAGTAGTTGATCTTGGTTAGGTCGAACAGATCGAATTCAGGTTTTAAAAATTCGATGTTCGAGCTCGATGTGTTAGTACACTTAGAGTGTATTGAGCGGGATCAACATGATGATCGATTCTATACTGACTATATGAATTGATCCACATCTCGTATTATCATGTATTGCACGAACTCTTAATTCTAAAGTGATTGATTAATTGTGTTCAGATGATGTACAGTACTTTGAGTCGTCAATGGTTGAGATTTTCTCCATGAGATCAACAATACTGATGGCTTAGGTACTGGCATTATTTGTCCGATGATTGATAATCAGCTGACGAAACCACGTACGATTCAGGTTGAGGAGTTCCCCATCATGTGCTTTGCTTATAGGTTTGATTATGGTAAACCTGTATAGTGGATCTTCAGATATGGCATATCAAAAAGTTAAGCGGTGCGGTTACGAGGAGAAGAGGATAATTAAATTGGGTTATCAGTAACTTAATTTATTTATCGGGAATCCATATCTTAAACGTGGAGAAAATTCAGTGCATTTGTTAATTGAAAACTTAAGACATAATTTGAGTTGGGGCCGGGAGTTCAGTTAGGACCTTTAATGGAATAAGTTCTGGTTCGTACGGAAATTGATCTAGCGCGGGGACGGAGTTAGGGATATTCAATTTTCTCGTTTGGTTGATCTGAGTCCTATACTTTCTCGTGATCTCTCACGTTACCCATTATACGCACGGATATTTTTCTTGTTGATTTCAGTAATTATTTAATTTAATTAGAATATCGATTTTGCCGCCGGAGTCATTCAGGAATTAAATTAAATGTTGAAGGGCAGCTTTAGTTTTTGGCACACCTAGAAATTACTTCCTAGGTGGTCGGCCCTAATATGGGGATGGGGATTTATTTTTATGATGGATATATATCTCTTGCTATTTTTGAGGCAAGAAGATATAGATGCCATACATATCTTAAGTGATATATATGGGATATATCATTAAGAGAAAAAGACCTAACCCTAATCCCCTCTCCTAGTCGTCGCCCCCTTATCTCTTTTGGCAATTAAGTTTGCCTTTCTGGAGAAAGTGTGTGAGAAGAAACCAAAAGGAAGAAGAACTCTTCGATCGGTATCGGTGCCCACATACCGTGATCGTTGTAGTGCGTCCGGGACATACGTGGAAAGATTGCAAGGTCGCCTTCAATGTATTCAGAATTTTTGAAACTTTTCGACAAATTTCATAAAGGTATTATGCTATTAAGATTCATATAGTTCTCAATTTTCATGAAAGACGTAGACGTCGTTTTTTACGGTCACAGCGTCATTTAAAAAAATTTTCTACTCCAACAATGGTATCAGAGCCACGGTTGCGTTTTCATGAAAAATCATTGTGCTAACCTTTGTTTTGTAGCTTGTGTCGTTATGATCCGGTAATATGAATGCATGAATGAATGTTTGTTTTATATCATTTTTAATCGTTTATCTTGATGGTTTTATTTTGAGATTAGATCGGTTGTACGCCTCCTACGTGGGGTATAGGTTTTTGACTATGTAATATATTATTTCATTCTTTTTTGGATCAATATTATAATTAGATCACGTAAAACGAGGAACGAAATCAAAAGAAGAAGAATAGAGCAATGGTGACGGCTCTTGTTCGGGCAACGGCAGTGCGACTATTTCGAGGTTTATTTTCGGGGCTTCCGGTAATTTTTTTCGACGCGATTTTTTTGTTAAAATTAAGGTTGTTCGTTGGCTATCCGATAGTGGTTCGGTGGGGGTTCGACGACGGCGGCAAGGCAGTCAAAACGGAGGCCAAACGGAGGTGCTGAATTTTCGGCCTGTTACAGCGACGCGAATTTCGGTAATTTTTTCGGTGCACTTTGGCTTGTAATTTTGATGCGATTTTTTGCAGAGATGTAGTGGACAAAATCATCTATCTAGCACAATTGTTTGGAGCTCCGACAGTGGCGGCAAGGCAGCCAAACAGGGCACTGAAGGTGGCGGTATCCTGCTGCCTACACAGTAGAATTTTTGGCTACATAAGCGGCTGTTTGGATTTTTTTTTCCAGCATTTTTCGACATTCCAACGTTGGTCCAGAGCTGTGACGGTGGTCCAGAGGCTGAGGAGGAATTTTGGGTATTTGACAACACGTTTAGGGTTCCAAAACCCTAGGTGTGTAATTTTTAATTCAAAACCGTCAGATTAAAAGATTAAACGGATGGACCGGATCATAACGCCTTAATTTATATTTATTTTTTCGTTATTTAATTAATTAATTATTTATTTTATTTAATTGCGTGGGTGATTTTTTATTTTATTTATTTTTTCTTTTATGCGTGATTTTAACTATTGAAAGTATATTAGGAAATACAATTTTATAAAATAAATAATTCTAGTAATTTTTGAAAACAAAAATATAAATAGATAATTATTTATTTAATTTTTTGTGTTAAAATTAATTAAAAAAATTTTAAATTAAAACCTGGGTAATTAATTTTTCTCGCAAAATTAAATAAGGAAGTTTTTTGTTTAATTTATTATAGTTAAATAAGAAATATTTTAATTGATTAAAACCAGATTTGTTTTAATCATGAATTAAATATGTTTAATCGTTTAAAATGAACAAAAAGAAAAAACTCTCGATTTTTAAAATATTAAGTTGGAGAAGGGTTTAGTCACAGATAAATCTTACGGGCTCCATTACACGTTCATAGGAGATATGATTATAGTTCGCGCATCGGCTTCGACTTTCGGTCTCCATAAAGAAATGCTATGGTCTTGGTATCTCTGGGATAAATTTTTGAAAGAAGTAGATTTGAAAATAGTGCGAAGTATGGTTCGTTTACACCGGGCCCGGGATTTTGACACGGTATTTTCAAATTAAGAGTAATAGTTATACACTTAACCCGTGAATAAAAATATTATCTCTAAGGAGCCACTGTTTTTATTTGTGAGCATCAAAATTTATTGGCTATTTAATTTACATGGAATGCCCTATATCAAGGAATGAAAAATCTAGTAGTTATTTGTCCGTTGATTGTTAGATGCCCACACTACATGGCCTATCAATTGATGTGACTCTGGGCCGATAATTTTTTATTATGATATTTAGTTTTGGCAGTAAATTAATAGGCCGGCATGTCTGTCCGGATGGGTGTTAATTAGTAGACGTCCACACTACGAGGCCTGCTTAATCACGAAAAATTCGGGCTGCCAATAATTCTTTTTTAAATTAAAAAGTTGAGGGACCCTAATTTGATAAAAGAATTAAAATTTTTTTTTTTTTTGTTTCTCAGGATTTAATAATGGGATCATTGAATCCACTAGCGGTAATTCTCAAGGAATATAAACTTACTGGACCAAATTTTATCACATGAAAACGGAACATCAATATTGTCTTAGCTTCTTACGACTGTAGGTTTGTGTTGCATAACACCTGCCCTCCCGCTCCTCATCATGGATCCACCGAATAGGAGGTCCAGGCTTATGAGAAGTGGAAGATGGCTGATCGGATGGCTAGCTGTTACATCCTGGCATCTATGTCGAATGTTCTGTAATGCCAACATTAGTCTATGGCATCTGCAGCTGAGATCATGTTGAATCTTACAAAAATATTTGGTGATCAGGGTTGGACAGCAAGGTAGGTGACCATGAAGGCTCTCATGAACACAACCATAGCTGAGGGTACTCCTGTTAGGGACCATATTTTGAAGATGATCGGTCTTCTTAACGAGTTGGAGGTCCTTGGAGCAAAAATTGATACAGAATCCCAAATCGACATCTTACTCTAGTCACTGCCTGATTCATTTCAAAAATTCTGCCTAAACTACACTATGAACAAACTGAATTTTTATCTGGCAGAATTGTTGAAAGAACTACAGGCAGTGGAAGGTGTTATTCGCAAGCTAACCCATGCATTTGTTACTGAAAAGGCTTATACTTCTAGGCCAAGAGGTGGCAAGAAGAAGAACCAAGGGCAGCGACAGAAAAATGCAAAGAAGGTTGGCAAGACTAAGCCATTGCTTACCAAGGCGAAGGTAAAGGCGTTTAAGGGTGAGTGCTATATTTGTCAGAAACCTGGACACTGAAAGAGGGATTGTCTTGACCGGAAGAACAAGTAAGTTGTAGGTATTGCCTTTTCTCTAGTAGTTGAATCACGTTTAGCGGTTGTATCTACGGAAACCTAGTGTGTAGATACGAGAGCCACTAATCATGTCTATAATTTTTCACAGGAGTTCTAGGTAACTAGGCAGCTTAGAGAGGGAGAGGTCTACCTTCAGATGGAAAACAACTCCCAAGTGTCTGCTGTTGTAGTGGGAGAAGTAGTTCTTTATTTCAGTAAAAATAAATGTTTAATTTTGAACAATATTTTATATGTATCCCAAATCAGGCGAAATTTAGTTTCGATTTCCTGTTTAGGGAATGATGGATATTCTATTTATTTTAATAAGCTTTCATGCAGTATTATGGTTGGAAAATAATTTATCTGTCGTGGTACATTAAAAAATGCTCTTTATATTTTACACCATGTTATTTCTATTGATAAAAATAAGAAGGTGAATAATTTGCATGTTTTACCACTTAAAAGGAAAGTTTTTTCCTTGAACTAAACGCTACTTTGGCATCTTTGTTTGGGCCATGTTAATCTAAAAAGAATACAAAAATTGATTAAAATTGGACCTTTAGGTTTATTGAAAGTGGAGGTAATTTCAGTCTGCGAATCCTGTTTAGAAGGTAAAATGACCACGAGGCCGTTTACGGCCAAGGGACTTAAAGCCAAAGAAGTGTTGAAATTGGTTCACTCTGATTTATGTGGTCCCATGAACATCCAGGCAAGAGGTGGATATGAGTATTTTGTCATTTTCATTGACGATTATTCTAGGTATGGATACGTTTACCTATTTCACTGCAAGTCTAAAATATTTGAAAAATTCAAAGTGTTTAAGGCAGAAATAGAAAAGCAAACAGGTAAAAATATCAAAACCCTATGATCTGATCGTGGAGGTGAATACCTCTCTGGGGAGTTCATGAACTACTTATAAGAATATGAAATAACATCCCAGTTATCTGCACTAGGTATGTCTCAGCAAAATGGTGTAGTAGAAAGGAAAAATAGGTCCCTTAAGGAGATAGTTAGGTGCATGATGTGTTATTCAGATTTATCACATTCGTTTTGGGGGTATGCATTAGAAATGGCGGCATATATTCTAAATTCGATGCCTACTAAGGCAGTTCCCAAAACTCCTTTGGAGTTATGGATTGTGTGTAAGCCAAGTCTTAAACACTTTCGGATATGGGGTTGTCCAGCACACGTGTTCGTGGGAGATGCAAGTATGGTGGAACCAACGACAGATGTCTGTTTCTTTATAGGATATCCTAAAGGAACTAAATGTGATTTATTTTATGATTCTAAGAGTCAGAAGGTATTTATTAGCACAATTGTAAGATTCTTGAAAGAGAATTATGTAATAAATCACAAACTCCGATCACAAGTTGTTCTTGAAGAGATAAGAAATAAAAATTTGGTACAGCTGAAAAACATACCTATTGAACGAAATGAGATACCCATATTGTGAGTACACAATAGGAGCTTCGTCGTAGTAGGAGAGTTGTTCGTCAACCCGAGAGATTCATGTCCTTGGGAGAGTCTTACGACAAGATCTCGGAAGAACATGATACCAAACCTAGAAACTATAATGAAGTACTGTAACATAAGGATGTAGAATTATGACAAAAGGCTATAGAATCTGAGATAGAGTCCATGTACTCTAACCAGGTCTTGGAGCTTGTAGATACATTAGATGGGATAAAACCCATCGGGTGCAAATGGATCTTCAAGAAAAAAAAAAGAGTGGACGATAAGGTAGAAACCTTCAAAATTAGGCTTGTTGCAAAGGGATTTACTCAGAAAGAAGGGTTCAATTATGAGAAAACTTATTCGTTGGTGGCTATTCTTAAGTTCATTCGAATTCTCTTATCCATTACTGTTCATCTCGATTACGAGATTTGGCAAATGAATGTCAAGATGGCATTTCTTAACGGAATTGACGAGAGCATCTATATGATGCAGCCAGACGGGTTCATAGCAAAAGGCTAGGAGCACATGATGTGCAAGTTTAAGAAATCTATTTATGGGCTTAAGCAAGCATCAAGGTCTTGGAACAGTCGATTTGACCAGGCGATTAAAAGCTTTGGCTTTGATCAGTGTCCTACTAGAAGCGCGATGAGCATAAGGTGACATTTTTAGTCATTTATGTTGATGACATTCTCCTTATTAGAAACGATGTGGGGTTGCTATCTTCGGTGAAGGTTTGATTATCGAGTCAATTTGACATAAAGGACTTGGGAGAAGCGAGCCAGATCCTTGGGATCAAACTCATACGAGATCGATCACGTAGGATGTTGGGCTTATCCCCAGCCCATTATATTGATTTGATTATTGCTCAATTTGGCATGAAAAATTCTAAGAAAGGATTTATTCTTTTCAAACATGGGATTACTCTATCTAGGGATCAGTATCCAAGGGCACCTCAAGAGATAGAGAAGATGAGAGGTATTCCTTATGCTTCGACAGTAGGAAGTCTCATGTATGCCATGCTGTACACTAAACCAGATATCTGTTATGCCGTAGGCATGGTAATAAGATATCAGTCTAGAGTCCAGGGAAAGAGTATTGGACTGCGGTCAAGAATAAACTCAAGTACCTAAAAAGGACTAGGGAGTATATGCTGGTGTACTTGGCTGATAGTCTTATACCTCTTGGGTATACTGACTCAGATTTTTAGGCAAATAGAGATTCTATGAGGTCCACCTTGGGCTATGTGTTTACTTTAGGAGGTGGAGCCATCAGTTGGGGGAGCGTAAAGCAGTCTTGTATTGCTGACTCTACCATAGAGGCTGAATATATTTCAGCTTCGGATGCAGCTAAGGAAGTAGTTTGGCTCAGGAACTTCCTAAAGGACTTGAATGTGGTATCCTTGGTACAATCGCCTATTTTACTCTTTTGTGATAACAGTGAAGCAATTGCGAACTTGAAGGAACCAAGAGTCCACAAAAGGGAAAAGAACATTGAGAGAAAGTATTATCTCATCCGAGAGATCGTGCAGCGTGGAGACGTGGTAGTTTACAAGATAGCATCTGTGGATAACCTAGTTGATCCTTTTACTAAGGCGTTGTCTCAGAAAGTCTTTGATTACCATGTAGAAGGGTTAGGTATCAGGTGTGTTCCTGCATGACTTTGGGTATAAGTAGGAGATTGTTGAGAATGTATACTGAAAAGTCATGCTTTTTATGTATTTTATTCTGGATCCCTGGCATATTAATGAGAAACAATTTGAGACGGTTTTGCATTTATGATTTCATATTTGTATTTGCGATGTATAAATGCGTAATTCGTATATTCTCTCCAATATTTGATTCGGTACATGCTGCACGAAAGATCGGGTCAAAGGTTCTGACAGATTATACAAATAGGCTCACAATTGTAATGGACCCGGACATTCTATTGGTACGATTGTAGTACATCGTTATAGTAGCTGGTCTTGGCTAGGTCTACCGGATCGAATTCAGGTTTAAGAAATTCGATGTACGAGCTCGATGTATTAGTACACTTGGAGTATATTGAGCGGGATCAACGGGATGATCGATTTTATACTGACTATATGAAATGATGCACATCCCGTATTTTCATGTATTGCGCGAACTCTTAATCCCAAAGTGATTGATTAATTGTGTTCAGATGATGTACAGTACTTTGAGTCGTCGATGGTTGAGATTTTCTCCATGAGATCAACAATACCGATGAGTTAGGTACTGGCATTATTTGTCCGATGATTGATAATCAGCTTACGAAAATCACGTCTGATTCAGGTTGAGGAGTTCCCCATCGTGTGCTTTGCTTATAGGTTTGATTATGCTAAACCTGTACAGTGGATCTTCGGATACGGCATATCAAAAGGTTAAGTGGTGTGGTTGCGAGGAGAAGAGGATAATTAAATCGGGTTGTCAGTAACCTAATTTATTTATCTGGAATCTATATCTTAAACGTGGGGAGAATTCAGTGCATTTGATAATTGAAAACTCAAGACATAATTTGAGTTAGTGCCGGAAGTTTAGTCAGGACCTTTAGTGGAATAAGTTCTGGTTCGTGCGGGAAAGGATCTAGCTCGAGGTCAGAGATAGGGATATCTGATTTTCTCGTATGGTTAGCCCGAGTACTTTACTTCCTCGTGAACCCTCACATAACCCATTATACGCACGGATATTTTTATTGTTGGTTTCGGTAATTATTTAATTTAATTAGAATACCAGTTTTGTCGTCGGGGTCATTCAGGAATTTAATTAAATGTTGAAGGTTGGTTTTAATTTTTGGCACACCTAGGGATTACTCCCTAAGTGGTCGGCCCTAATATCGGGATGGGAATTTATTTTTATGATGGATATATATCTCTTGCTATTTTTGAGGTAGGAAGATATAGATGCCATATATATCTTAAGTGATATATATGGGATATATCATTAAGAAAAAAGACCTAACCCTAATCCCCTCTTCTAGCCGCCACCCCCTTCTCTCTTTTGGCAATTAGTTTTGCATTTCTGGAGGTAAGTGTGTGAGAAGAAACCAAAAGGAGGAAGAACTATTCAATCGGTATCGGTGCCCACACACCGTGATCGTCATAGTACGTCCGGGACATACGTGAAAAGATTGCAAGGTCGTCTTCAGCGTATTCGGGATTTGTTGAAAGTTTTTGACAAGTTTCATAAATGTATTATAGTATTAAGATTCATATAGTACTCAGTTGTCATGAAAAACGCATACGTCGTTTTTTACTGTCACAGCGTCGGTTTAAAATTTTTCCTCTCCAACAAAAACGGCTTGAATCGCCGCCGCCGAAGGCCCCGCCGGTGGGGCTATTTTGTGCCTATTTTTGTGTGTGTTTTTATAAACTGTTTTGTTGCTATTTTCTAAGCCTAAAAATTACAAAAAACTTGCTGAAAAACCTGTAACAAAATTCATAGAAAAACTATATTGATCCGTGATCTGAAACACCCGGAACCACCGTCGGTGCCGTCGGTGCTCGTGTAACGACCCGAGCTTTTCAGATTTTTTTTTTCAATAATGTTAAACAAATAATAATAAATAAATATTAACTATTTTGTTGTGGAGTATATAATCCATGAAATTTAGTATAATAATAAACCTAAGTAAGTTTAATTTTTAAATTAAGCTAAAAATTTAAGTTTAAATAATAAGATTATAATAAGTTTTATACTAAAGTTAAGTTTAAGTTTAATAATAAATAATTTAATAATATAATAATTTTTTTAGAAGGTAATAATCTCGTTAGGAAGGAAATATCTTTTAAAAGATAATAATTTTATTTTTAGAAGGCAAAAAAATTAATAAATAAATAAAAATAATAATTATATTTTAGAATATATAAAATTCTTTATTTCTATTTATATTTAGCTCTCTATATATACACATTACCCATAGGGTTGGGGTACCTAATGGTTTGCCGCTGGGAAACTAAGGGAAAACAAATATATCACCATAACAGTTGGGTGCCGCTGGAAGGGAGTTTGGGGAGAAAAAATCAGTCTACGTATTTGCAAGGATCAAGGGCTAAATGAAGCTCGATCGTCGTGACTTTTTGCAGACAAACTTCTGGCATTGTGTTCTTGATAATCAACGATTTCGTTTTTCAACCGGTAAAATCTAAACCTACGTTTATATTTGTTGATTGTTACGAATAATATTTAATTATTCCGGTGTTCGGTTTTCTTCTCGTTCTCCAACCATTCTCTATTTTTTTTAGAAAAAGAGAGTAGTGTAAGCCTCTGGATTTGTAGGATTAAGAAAGTGTCTAAACTTTTTGTCTCAAACTGAAGCCGTTATCGTCGTGCTGTCATAGAAAAGCAAAAAAAAAATCCGAAATCACTAGTTTTGCAACGCATCGGTATTTATTCTTTTCTTTTGATTTTAGTTTCAATTATTTGCTATATTTTATTATGTATGATGAATATTTTGATATTATGGGTTTGCTTTTTATATAAACAATTAATCAAAAATAAAAAAAGTAACCGAATCACTAGTTTGCGCTGTTCAATATTTAATTACTTCGATGAATCCTATGATCATTTAGTTGCTGAATTTTTTTTGAATATGTATAATAAATATTTTGAAATTAAGAGGATTCATTGCAAAATAATAATAATAATAATAATAAACAATTAATTAATCAATTAGTCAAATTTTAATCAGATTTTTGTAAAAAAAGTTAAATTATATATATATATTTTTTAAAAATGTGTTTTAAATCTTTTAAACAAATTTAAACCAACAATAAAGTTTTGCATTTTAAATTCTTTTCCAGAAAAATCATGTTGTTAAAAAAAAAAGAGTTACGTAAATACGAAACTCGAATTCAAAATGACGCTCGACACATTTTGTTTGATTATAAGATTATTTAATTATCGATTCATGCATGTTTAGATATCTCATATTGTTATTAATGATCGCATGTTAAGTTGTCATTTGTTGTTGAAACATGATTCGTATTGCATGTTGATTATCAAATTTAGCTTGATTTTAACTATTGAAAATGTGTTCATCGGGAGGGTTGCATAAATAAACTTCGCATGATAATAATCGTAACAGGGTTAATTACGAGGGGTTAGTTGTATGTCATGGTTTGTGGTGGTGATAGATATTATCAAGGTGCACCCGTCGTAGGCTGGGTCGGTGTTCGAACTTTGATAATATCCAACGAAGTTTTGATTTTTGATAAGTTACATGGCAGACACCTGTCGCAGGCTTTGCCGGAATATATTTTAGAGAAATTTATCAGGCAGACATAGATGCATTTTCGATTGTATTTCTAAGATGATTATCTGGAAGAAATAGACCGTAGACTGGATTTTGTTATTATTCTAGGATATCATCTGGCTGGAACCATAGAAACTTCTCATGTATTAGATTTGATGTTGATGATGATGTGGAGAATGTGATTGGGTAGTAATTCAGGATAATCCTAGTTGGAGTTATTAGTAATTAATTAAATCACGCTGAATTTTGATATATCTATTATTTATTTATTGCTACCTGCTGATGTAATTAGTTATCGTTGCATGCTTTATTTGTGATGAGTTTACTGAGTTCTTCGAACGCATGGCTTCATTTTATGTTGTCCTGGTGATTTAAACACAAGGTTATGAAGTGCAGGATGATATCGTAAAGGAGAACATAGAAGAACAAATAGAGCCTTAGTTCATGTGAACCTAGCCACTAGAGTCTTTATTATCGACATTTTTTATTTTCAGTTATTTTTTTTATTATTATTTTTCACTGCAAGAATAATGATGTAATAAAATTTTTGGCTTAATTTTTATTTTTTGAGAAATATTAGAATAAGAATTTACATATCTGTCGCAGCTTGTTTTTCATGCTCTTCGTGTATGCAAACTCATTCTTACATATATCGAATAATATCTAAAGAGCAAATAAATTTTTTACATCGAAACCTATATTCTGAAAGCTCACAATCGATCTAAAAAATCTAAACTATAACGATCAACCCTCGTGATTAAAAAAATAATAATTAAATCATAATTTAAACCTTCAATCAAAAATAAAAATAATAATGATTATAAAATCGGGATTAAAACGTCTGCATAACAAAGTTAGCACAATTTTAAAGCTACCCGATCTCTCAATTAAACCATACTCATTAATCAAAATGGCTCTAATACCAATTATTAGAGACAAACTACCAAGATTATTGATTTGAATACAATTTTTAGATAAAAAATACTGAACAGACAATTGTCGAAATAGGCTCTAGTTTAAATATTTTTGATGTCGAATGATAAAAATAAAATTCGTACTCCCAAAGTTAGATTCGGAGTTATTCATGTCAAAATCTGGTATATTGATTTTAGTTACTATAATAACCACGAATGTGAATGTTTCGAGTTGAAACCCTGATCAAGCCTTCTACTGTATTTTCGGATGCGAATCACGAACGTAAAGTGGGTTGCGATCTATTGTGATCTTGAACCAGCTAATCTACACACACGCCTAGGATTTACGTGAAAATTCTAATTCAATAATGTGTGGAATGTGGGTTAAGGTTAGCATAACTGTATATATATAGGATTACAATAGGAACATGTTGAGTAAATATGACTTGAATTTCTAATGTAATTATGAAATTTCACATATTCCTGAGACAATTTTACAAAAACATAAATTATAATTCATACCATTAAAAAATCGTAATTGCATTCCCAGCCACATTCACAAAATCGATTATTCAAGCTCATGCTATTAAATGTTTCACTTATCTTCCCACGTTAAGATTCCCGATACTCGCTAATTAAATTTAATTACTGACAATTTAATTTAATCGATTTCTTAAAATTTCTTAAGTCATTTCGCTTAACTTATTTGATGGTTGGATAATTAAATCCACCTTTAGAATTTGGCCTAGTCAAAACTTATAAGCTTCTTTAAGGGGGTATCGTCAATCCCGAACAATCGAGATGTAAATTCCATCAATAATTAATATTCACTATATATTTAATATCGCTATCCAATTCATCAGGAATATTGACGGAATTGAGAGTATAAGTCCTCATAATAATCTTGGAGTGTAAATTAATTTATATAGTTAGTATAAAATCAGTTGTATCAATATGATCCTATTCAATACATAAAGTGTACTAGTATATAGAGTCAGAACAATAGACGATACTATTATCTGTTCCCTATAATCAAGACAGACTTACTAAAATTCGGTGTTACAGTTGTATCAATAGTTTGTCCAATTCCATTTAAATTGTGAACCGTAAACTTATATTCTATAAGAACCTATAATTTGGTCTACAAGTCGTACTCTATACACCAAATTAAATACTATACAAATTAAAGGATATTCATGCATAATATTAAAA
This sequence comes from Heliamphora exappendiculata, assembly GCA_034768845.1. NCBI lineage: Eukaryota > Viridiplantae > Streptophyta > Magnoliopsida > Ericales > Sarraceniaceae > Heliamphora > Heliamphora exappendiculata. The sequence goes on along the minus strand of JAOTRH010063588.1, from coordinate 19,886 downwards.
AAATAATATCACATACATTGCACGTTAAGATTATAATAAAATAAAAAAGAATTTTATTAACGAACAAAATAAAATACTAAAATCAACAAAATTTATAGTTTCTTAGTATACAACCCTGACAGTGACCACGTTATCGCACGACATGATTGTGGCGACGGGATTTAGCGTTTGTTTCAAAACGAAAATAGAAAATTCAAGAGTTATTTTAAAATTTTTTTTAACATTTTGAAAACCAAAAAGTCTTGAAAACCCCCCCTTTTTTTTATTGAAAAATGGAGTCTCTACTTGATTTTTGAAAAAATTGAAGAAATACAAAAGCGGGCCACAAATCTTTGAAAATGTTAATCAAAGAAAATAAAGGTCTGGGGGCTAAGGTATAAATCGAAGAAGGTGTTAGGCATCCTGTTCGCTCAATCGTAAGGTTGTCATCTACTAATCATCATTGGTTCTTTAATCTTGTTTCTCAAATGCATGCAAATACAGAAAATATGGGCAAATAGAGAACATCCAAAATCAAATAGTGAAAATACATAGTATAGGTATATAGAAAGCCAAACAAAGTATAAAAGAAAATCCTAGATCCTAAGGCATGTAAATTCTAACTAAAGGAAACATTGAGTAAATCGCATGTGATATACAAAGCATTAACTCATTTTTGAGAAACTAACAAATCATAATCATGTCAAAATTAAACTACGTTAAACTTGGATTCGAATGAAGGAGAAATGAACCTAAGGAGTTCTAAGCTTTAAACGTACTAATTTATACTATAAATTGCATACTGGACATTTCAAACATGGAAAGACAAAATACTGTAAAAACACAATTAAGCTACTAGAGCAAAATTAATCTACTGAACTGAAACAGAGTTGGCGACCATAACATACGAATGTTACGGTCGGAACAACCTAAGACCAGAAGGTTGCGGTCGTGAAGATCCGAATCACACCCGCAAGCATGTCGGTGCATATATGTCACGACCGCGACAAATAGACGATGTGACCGCAAGGAAGTTGAGCACTTTTTATTGAACAGTGTACTGGGGTGCTGGTGTACAATATATACAGAGCATAATTAAGACTATTTTAATTGAACTACTATGAAAGTTAACCAAATTATCGAAAACATACTCTTAATTCAGTAGCTCAAAATTTATAATCAAATCAATTAAACCTAGTGATATCAAAATTAAAGAACCATCATGCTCGCGGTCCTAGTAATCAAAATTGTTAATCAAACATGTGCATATTAAACCTAACAATGGCGGCATTAGTGAAGTAGCATGCAATTCACGAATTAATATTTGAGATTCTAACCCGACCTCTTAACTAGAGTAAAGAATGTGAAGAGAGAGGTGTCAGGGATCCAACAGAATACCGGGGATACAACAATCTAGATGAGTCCTTGAGCCGTAGGTGTGGTGATCAACTCTCTAGTCTCCGAGTAGCAGTTCGATTTCGGTATCAAAGTCGAACGAGAGTATGAATCGAGATATTAATCGAGAATGCAGCTGAATATCGGTGTACTTTTAGTATAATACTCAATAAAGCGGCAGTATATCGATGTCGAGAAAAAAGGTCCCTTGAAATCGTACCAAATGTACGTTTATATAGCGTATGCCAGCCAATGACGTGCTGCCACATTCAATGTTTATACTGGGCTCAAAAAGCTTGCGGTTGCCACCTTCAAAGGTTGCGACCGAGAGGATAAAGGTTGTGACTGTGAGAAAGTTTAGGGTTTCCAAGAATTTCATATTGCGGTCGCAATAATCGACCGAACGGTCGCGAGATTCAAAGGTTGCGGTTGAATTACTTGGGCCAGTAAACAACTAAGTTGTAAGGTTCAAAAGATGTGATATTGTGGTTTGATATCACGGAGTACTCGATTCGGATTGCTTCCTGGTGATTGTGCAGAGTCATCATTCCCACTTGGTTTTCATCATCGAACTCAATTAGATAAGCCTAAGATTTGGTGTGGTCAAATTAGGGTGTCTACAGTTGTCCCTCTTTGACACAACTTGCATAACAACGCATGATGCGAGTTATGTTAAAGACCTAGAGACAACATCCATTTGACCGAGCCACCAATCTTATGCTGAAAAACACACAAGCATACTAATGATGGTGGTTGTGCCCAAATTTTTATCGAGCTACCTACGTACCTTTTTGCTAGGGATCAGACCAAAACGTAGTTTCGAGACCAATGCAGAAGATGCAAACATGATGCAGATGCTAGCAGGTCAAAAGATATCCTAATGGTAGAGACCTAGAGGAGCACGAACAATCAACAATTTGAAGATCGAGTCAAAATCTAAGAATTCTGTTGGAGGTAAAATAATCACAAGGATCGAATTAGGATCCTAGAAATTATCTTAACCGGAAAGCATGAATTAATATATCGAGTCAAGACCTAAAAATTCGAGATGAGAACGGGATAACAATAATTAAAAAGTCGAGTGAAGACTTTAAAATTAAATTTATCGGAAAAAAATCACAAATTAATAGACCGAGTCAAGAGATAGAAATTTGGGATGAAAAAACAGGATAAAAATAATTAACAAGTCGAGTAAAGACTTTAAAATTAAATTTAAATCCCAAAAGAAACACCCAAACAAGCCCTAAAAGGTAAGCAAACATCCCAAAATGAAATCATGACAAAAACTTGTACACCCGCAACATTCAAACCTGGCGGTCGTAGGGTTCGATGATCCAAGCCGGGGCACGACTGTTGGTGTGGGTTGCGGTCGCAAGCATCTAGTCAAATAAACCTCACGACCGCCAGGAAACGATTCAATAACTGTACGACCGCCAACATCAAATGTTGCAGTCGCAAGGTTCAGGCGCCGTAAAGGCTTCCCAGGCGTGCGGGCGTCCCTCACTTGCATTCTCCACTCTCTCTCTAGCTTCTCTTCTCTTTCGAACTCTCTCGCCTTTCCTTAGTTTTTCGAGATGTTGAGACTTTTTTTAGCATTTCTCAGTATTTTCCTCATTACCTCTACATTGCTAGCCACAACGACGATATTTTTGGGGCACGCGAGGACCTTCCGCATTCGATAGCTCTTCCCTTGGTGCTATTGGAGAAGCCGGCTCTAGTGTACCTACTGGTGGGATTGCCGCACCTCAGCCTTCCACTTCTATGGGGCCTATAGACATACTTGCGACCAAGGCTGGGCTGTCTTTACTTCGTGCTGTCGAGGACCAGGACAGAGTGGCACGGGCGGCTGTCGTAGCATAGGCAGCTGCTGATCAGGCAACAACGGAGCAGGCAACTGCCGAGGCTGAGACTACTGATTTCCTGGATCCCCATGCTGCCGAGGGGATCCCCACTCCTTTTAACCTTCGCCACTATGCTCCGGCTCTTCACTATCAGAGACCTAGCTGCATGAGGAGATACGAGTCTCCAGTTGCTGATGTTACTCCCGATCTTCTTCTCCGAGAGCCACTGGACCACCTCTCCCGCTATAACCACACACTAAGTCCTCTTTCCTTCTCGTTCAGTTTAGAATATTGGAGCATGCTTTATAGCTTTATACTTGAATATAGATGCATGTTTAGGATCCTCTGTTACCTCGAGATATGGTGTTTGTAAGTCACGTACACACAAGAACCCAGGGTTTGAAAAAGGATTTGCCTGGTGCACCAGGGCTTAGGGTGCCTAGCATACTAGGGCTTAAGAGAACCTAAGAATCGTCACACATACATGAACCTAGGGTTTGATAGAAGGATTTGCCTGGCGCACCAAAGCTTAGGGTGCCTAACTCACTAGGGCATGAGAGAACCTAAGGATCGTCACTCACACACGAACCTAAGATTTGAAAAAAATTTGCCTGGCATACCAGGGCTTAGGGTGCCAATCTCACTAGGGCTTGAGAAAACCTAAAGATCTTCACTCACACACGAACCTAGGGTTTGAAAAAAGATTTTCCTGGCGCACCAAGGCTTAGGCTGCCAAGAAACTAGGGTTTGGAAAAACTTAAGTATTGTCACTCAAACACGAACCAAGGGTTGGATTTGCCTGACGCACCAGGGCTTAGGGTTCCTAGCTCACCAGGGCTTAAGAAAATCTATGGATCGTCACTCACACTTGAACCTAAGGTTGGGTTTACATAGCGCAGCAGGGCTTAGGGTGCCTAGCTTACTAGGGTTTAAGAAAACTAAAGGATCGCCACTTACACACGAACCTGTCGTTTGAAAAAGGATTTGCCTGGCTCACCAGGGCTCAGGGTGTCTAGCTCACTAAGTCTTAAGAGAACCTAAGGATCGTTACTCACACACGAACTTAAGGATTTGTCTGGTGCATCAGGGCTTAGGGTGCCTAGCTCACTAGGGTTTAAGAGAAAAGTTAAGGATCGTCACTCATACACGAGCTTAGGGTTTGAAAAAGGATCTATCTAGCGCACCAAGGCTTAAGGTGCACAGCTCACTAGGGTTTAAGAGAACCTAAAGATCGTCACTCACACACGAATTTAGGATTTAAAAAGGAATTTTTTTAGCGCACCAGGGCTTAGAGTTCCTAGCTCACTAAGGCTTGAGAGAACCTAAGGATCGTTACTCACACACGAACCTAGGGTTTAAAAAAAGATTTTCTTGGCGCACTAGGGCTTAGGGTGCCTAGCTCACTAGGGCTTAAGAAAAAATCTAAGGATCATCACTCATACACGAACTTAAGATTTGAAAAAGGACTTATCTTGCGTACTAGGCCTTAAAGTGCTTAGTTCACTAGGATTTGAGAAAATCTAAGGATCGTCACATACACACGAACCTAGGATTTGATAAAAGGATTTTTCTAGCACATTAGGGCTTAGGGTGCCTAGCTCACTAGGGATTAAGAGAACCTAAAATTTGTCACTCACACATGAAACTAGGGTTTGAGATAGAAATTGCCTGGCGCACCAGGGATTAGGATGCTTGGCTCACTAGGGCTTGAGAAAACCTAAGGATCGTCACTCATACACAAATCTAGGGTTTGGAAAAGGATTTACTTGGTGCATCTGGGCTCAAGGTGTCTAGCTCACTAGGGCTTGAGAGAACTTAAGGATCATCACTCACATATGAACCCAGGGTTTGTAAAAGGATTTGTATGGCACACCAGGGCTTAAGGTGCCTAGCTCACTAGGACTTGGAAAAACCTAAGGATCGTTACTCATACACGTGTCTAGCGTTTAATAAAGGATTTTCTTGGCGCACCAGGACTTAGGGTGCCTAGCTCACTAGGTCTTAAGAGAACATAAGGATCGTCACTCACACACGAACCTAGGACTTGAAAATAGATTTGCCTAGCGTACCATGGCTTAGGGTGCCTAGCTCACTTGGGCTTGAGAGAAGTTAAGGATCGTTACTCACACACGAACCTAGGGTTTGAAAAAAAATTTATCTGGCACACCAGGGCTTAGGATGCCTAGATTACTAGGGCTTAAGAGAACCTAAGGATCGTCACTCACATATAAACCTAGGGTTTGAAAAAAAATTTGCCTGGCGCACAAGGGCTTCGGGTGTCTAACTCACCAGGGCTTTAAGAAAACCTAAGAATCAATGCCTGGATTTAGGAATACCTAGACAATACTTCGCATTAGGATTTGATTATTTCTCTTTCTTCATTCTCTTTTACATCTGTTTTATTCCAACGGCTTTATTATATCTTCTAATCATCGTCTTTTTGCTTTTTCAGGCTGGCAGATACGATCGTGGCTTAGGTGGCTCAGGTAAGGTACTGGAGTGGCATGCAGCTCTTTCAACCCCTAACTGAGCCTTCATCAATTCTTCTGGCTTTGCACGATTCATACTATTGCTAGGTGAGACTAGCAATGACAGAGTTCAGCTGACTGCTCTAGTAGGGAGGTGGTGGGACACCACCAACACCTTCCACTTCACCGCATTCGAGGCTACGCTGACCCCATTTGACTTTGCCATGATCTTCGGCATTCGAGTTGGTGGTGATCCCATTCACTTGTTTGGTGTCTCCTTATTTGTGAGCAAGGAGAATACCGTTCATCTGCATTACCTGGGCGCCCTATTCCATCTAGACTGAGTGGCCTCTTATGACTGGGAAGGCACAACTCTCGCCACTCTGTACAGTTCTATCAGAGTAGTGACCCGGATCCCACAGGAGTTGAGCATGGCGGGATACTAGAGGATTTGGGAGGTAAACCATTATTTCTGTTTCCTACTTTTCCTTCCATTCACATATCTATTATATGTTATTCTGTTGACGCTTTCTTTTGCATCTCTGGAGTTACGAGTTCCTCGGGATACATGTCCCGACAAACTCTTACGTGGATCCTTTACTTGTTCCTCGCACGACTCGGTGGGCGAGGGGATTCAGGGGCATGAAGCACGTGATAAAGAGCTTAGACAGATATTTACTATTTTTGGATCGGCTGACTCCCGATTAGGTACAACTTCTATCTCCCATTTACTACTTTATTTTCACTATTTTGCTCACTATCTTGTTCACTAGTTTGCTTACTAACCTGTACACTGATCTGTTCATTGACCCGTCCAGTGATCTATTTCACTATTCACTGATCCGTTCACTATTCACTGATCTGTTCCGTTCATTGACCCGTTCACTGTTCACTATTCTATTTGTTGATATGATTCGTTCGTTGACTCGTTCACTGTTTACCTATCTATTTACTAATATGATCCGTTCACCGACCCATTCACTGTTCTGTTCACTAATCCGATCCATTCACTAACCCATTCACTGTTTATTGATATGATCTATTCACTGAGTTCACCAATTTGTTTACTGATCTGACCCGTTCAATGTTCACCGATCTGAATGAATACCTTCTTCCCTTTTATAGGTTTGTTGGGATATTTGGCAGGGGATGGAGGAGAGGGTTAGCATGGATCTGATGAGCAGTCGTGGCATATCTGGGTTGCGGGGCATGTTGGAGGGACCGTTTTGTCGTGAGTGGTACTTAAAAGAACAAGTTGTCAGGTAGTCCCTAGGCTTGGATCATTTTCGGATCCTTGTGGTGCCTCCAGCTTCTATGTGTCAGACAAACTACATGAACGACCTTGACATTATGATGGAGGTACATGGGCGGCCTTTTCTAGAACCGGCTGGAGACTACACAACATGGGTGAGAAACCATCAGATGGGACAAATGGGTCCTCATTCAGGAGCTGTAGGAGATCTACCAGCTGGGTCAGGTAGAGCTAACGGGAGAGGGAGAGAGGTAGTAGCCCCGAGAGGAAGAGCGAAGTCTGGTTGAGCTAGAGCTGTTGGACTTGCTGCTGTTGCTGGAGTTAGAGCAGCTGGAGGAGGAGTGGTAGACCCAGAGATTCCATGGGATGTCCCTACTTATGTAGTGGGCCACCTTTTTACCCTTACAATTTCTGTTCGTCTGACTCTAGAGTTCAGAGCCGACATGACTCAAGTTTGTTGTTACACCTTCTTTCACCTTTTGTTGTCCCCTTTGTTTAGTTTACTCAAACTGCATCTTTGTTTGCATAGTTTAATCAAGCATGGGTGGATCGCATGATGCTTTTGTTGTCAGGACAGAGAGCATTGATTTGCCATTAGGATGCTACTATACGAGAAATCGGCATTTCCTTTGCCCTAGTGGCCATAGCTACTCTCTGTCTTCTTTAGCTTTTTGTCTTTTCTAATATCTTGTGCTTATCTTTATCTCCTTTTGACAGCCACCGGCTCTAATATCCAACCTAGCACAGCCATAGGTTCTAGTGCGAGGTCGTGGGTCCCATGCTTCCTCCCGAGCTCGCTATACTCAAGGATCCATTTAATCTGCTCGGAGATGCTCTCGGGTCGTATCTTATTCTTCTGGCAGTGATGGTGATGACATCGACGATTTGAAGGAGTTGAGAGATTAAATGGATCCTTGAGTATAGCGAGCCTGTTCGATGAACTAAGGAGAGTTGAGAGATTATTCCTCCCCATGACGTTATTTATTTCATAGTTTTGATACATTCTAGAACTTTCTAATACATTTGGTTTTTCTGGCCTGCGTGCCCTAGTTTCACTTAATGATGGGCCAGGATGCCCCTACCATACTTTCATATGCATTCGAGCCTTTTACGTTTCCACTTATGTGATTGTGCTTTATTTCCTCAGATCTTGAATTGTCTTGATTGCATGATATAAATCACAGTCTAAACTTATGAAAATGAATGTCTTATGTGCAAATAACATGAATGTCTTGCTCGAAAAAAAGTCACAAAGTATTAGAGATACAAAAGGGTGCAAAAAGAGGTATACCCGCAACCTTTAAAGATTGCGGTTGTAAGGATCAGGACCTTGCGGTCGCAAGGAATGTTAAGAGTAAGGACACAATCGCATGGTTTAAAAGGTTACGGCCATGCATGTACTGGATGTTGTGGTCGTCCTTTGAATGTTTCGGTTATGCCTTCCAAGGTGGCGATCGCAAGCATCTTTGGTCCTTTCCGAGCCTTCTGTTGTTCAGCCTCTTTATGCCCTATATGTATGAACTGGGGTCCCCCATTTCCTGTTACTTTCACTTCAATGGCTTCCTTCCATAGCTCTCTCTGTGTGGATAAAAGAGTTTTCGCACATCGAACGTCTTAACTTCGCTTCATTTCGTATCAACTCTCCATTCTCCCTGATAGCTGTTAAGATTAGCGAGCCACTGTTAAGAGCTGTAGCACACTTATGGGATTCACAATCCCATGTCTTTCGCTTTGGGCTTGAAGAACTGTGCCCCATTATAGAGGAGTTTGCTGCTATTCTTGACCTTACTCCATGGAAATCTATTGTCGTACCAACCTTCTTCCTTTCCCATCGGCAGTAGATAATACAACTCTGCAGCTTACCAAGGATGGAGGCCCTCTTGACATTTGACGAATGCCTTGACATTCCTTGGATTATCGAGAAGTTTCATCCTATTAGAGACCTCAGTGACCTTGGCTTTCAGTTGCGGTGTCGTTATGCATTGGGCTTTCGCCTTCTTACCCGTTACCTCTTGGTTCCTTCTGATGGACATGTTCGCTGCTCACTAGTGGATATTGCGAGCCAAACGTGGTTGGTAAAAGTCTTTGTCCCGATGGTACTTTCTGAGTCCTTGATTGGCATGGACATTATTCATTGAGGCGTGACCACTACCTTTACTGGCAACCCTTTACTTTTTCAGGTATACTTCTTTCTTTTCAACAATTTTTTATTGGCCTGCGTTTAACGTTTTCAACCTTTCGCGATGCACACGTGCTGTCCCTCAGCAGATTAGCCACTTTCCACTTGTTTTTTTCACGAGTCTTCAATGGTTAATTCATTCACTCTCCAGTCCTCATAAACAATCCTGAAAAGAAGCAAATCTCCGAGAATAAGCTACCATATCAGTTAAAATGTTCTTTCCAAACACCAAAGCATCCCTAAAAGTAGGAGGAAGAAGGCCAACGACAAACAAATCACCTCCCACTTGCCTTTTTCACTAGCCTTCAACGATCAGTTCACCTTCTCTCGGGCCTTTGTTGGGGGTCTTCCTACTGTGCCCTCAAGGGAGTTAGTTTCATTCCAACTCAATCATCAAAGGTACATTTATGCCGATCTTGTTGACCATGAGTACCCAAAATTGTTGTACCCCTATATACTTTGATGTCATCTGAGGCTGCTCTTCTAGTCTTTCGACTAGCTCCCTTCCACCCCTTCATCTAGTTTAGGTTTGGGCTTCAAGGGCTCATCATCATGTCTCTCTTATATCCCTTCATCCAGTTCAAGTTCGGGCTTCAAGGGCCTATCATCACGTCCTTACCCATCTCGTTAATTCTTGTCGACCATTTTTGCAGAACTGAGTCATCACATGCGCTTTTGCTCTTTTCCACTTTTTTTTCTTATTTTACTGAATTTATTCCCCTTTTACTAATTTCCCTTGGTTTCCTCCTCTAACCTCGCTTGCTGATTTGGCTGGTGGAGAAGGTAAACGTCATGCAAAAGCCATTCACAGATAGGCACAATGCTGTGGCCCTCATCTATCACCCTTGTTATCAGATATGCACTACTAAGACAGGTTGAAGGCTGTATCTATCGTCTTTGACGGGAGTGGACATTACTTGACAGTGCTCCTAGTAACGGATCTCCACTATGACCTTGACCAGTATAGACCATCTTGGTGTTCTGTTGATTGGCTTGTGATTGACTGTCTGCCTTTTAATACCTACACAGGATCATGAGGCAATTCAGCCACAGTTAGATCATATTTCATGGCTTTCGAGGTCGTTTATACTCGTTTTCACTTTCGGCCCTATTTCTCGTGTGGTATCAGGAGGCTTGGGCATCTCGTTTACTGATGGAAATGCAAGAGCTGCTGTGCCCGGAGCTCCCCGAGGGATACAAGGCATGGTTAGTCCAAGATAGAGAAAAATGAAACAAAGAAAAAGGAAAACAAGAAGTGAAGATGAGGAAGATTTGAGAGACCTGCTTTGCTTTTTAGATTTCACAGCTTTCTTTTTCTTTCTTCTCTTTTTTCTTTTTAGAGTTTGGGACTTGCGCGCTCTTCCTATTTTCAAAACCCTATAACTGATTCTGAAATGAAGTATTCTACATTTATAAAAGGTTCACAATTACCTCAAATTTTTTAAACTTTTGCAATGTGAATGACTTTATTGCCAAAATTCAAAGATAAATTTAGATTAATCTTTACTTGGATTCAAAGTTAGCTAAAATAAAGAAGGTGGCTGGACTTCTTGAAAGAAGTTACCTGCGTATCCCAAGAAAATAGAATCTAGTCATGACGTAGTTCAAGCATGGTTTACTCTTGGGTATTAACATTCTCCTTTTACGATACCCTACCTTTTGTCAAGGTTGCCATTTCGGATTTTTGGCCTTGCGGACTGTTCTAACTTTTGCATGGATTGCCTTTTCAGTTTATAATTTAGCGAGCTTTTATTTTATTTGTTTTTCTCTCAAGGGTAGTATTTCTTGAACTGGTCTATATTGATCGGAGTGGAGGACGTATTGCCATCCAAATCTATGATGATTACTGCACCACCGGTCATAATGGTTTTGATGAAAAATGGCCCGGACTAGGTTGGCTTGAACTTGCCCCTTGGATAAAAAATAGGAACTCTGATTTTCTTAAAAACTAAGTCACCTTCTCTCAAGTCCCGAGTCTTATCCTTTTTGTTGAACGCACGAGCTATCCTCTTTTGGTATCCTTGCACGTGAAATAAAGCATGTAGCCTTATTTCATCAAACAGGAGTAACTCTTTCATCCGATTCCTCTGCCATTCTGCCTCCGAAATACTAGCCTTAGTTATTATTCTTAGTGAAGAGATTTTCACTTCAATGTGAAACACAACTTCCATCTCATGCACTAAAGAATAAGGCGTGGTTCCTGTTGAAGCTCTAATCGATGTCCTGTACCCCCACAACGAAAACGGTAAATGTTCCGGCCAATCTTTACGAGATTTGATTATCTTTTGTAGAATCTTTTTGACGTTCTTGTTTGCTACCTCAACTGCCCCGTTGGTTTGTAGCCGGTATGGTGACGACTTGTGGGTTACTAACTAATATTCTTCAAAAAGGTCAAAGACATCACCTTGAAAGTGTGAGCTGTTATCTAAGATGACCTCATGCGGAACCTTGTATCGATAGATGATATTTTGTTTGATGAACTTGGCGACGTGAGACGCTTTCGGCACCAAATAAGAGGCAGCTTCTACCCACTTGGTAAAATAGTCAATGGCCACCAAAATGAATTCATGACCATTTGAAGCCTTCAGAGTTATTTTTCCAATCGCATCAATGCCCCATACTGAGAATGGTCATGGCGACGTTAAGCTATACAATTGGGATGGGAGAACATGTATAAGGTTTGCGTGGATCTAACACTTATGGCACATTTGCACAAACTGTTGACAATCCGTCTTCATTGTCATTCAAAAATACTCTTGTCGTAGGATCTTATTGGCTAGCATGTTTCCACTCATGTGAGGCCCGCAGACTCCCGCATGTATCTCTTTCATTAACTCTCGGCCTTCTTCACTGCTGACACATAGCTTGTTGACTCCAAAATGCCCTTATTTATATAGTTTTCCCCCGCAAATGACAAACTATGCCGATAACCTCCTTATTACTCTATTATCCTTTTTGTTAGCAAACTTGGGGTATTCTTCCTTTTCTATGAAATTCTGAATGTCGAAGTACCAAAGGAGTTCGTCAGTGCTTTCTTCGATTGCGGCTGTCATCTTGTATGCTGATTTTCTTTTTCGCTCAATTATCAATGGTCTCATCCTAACCCCTGAGGTATGTCAATCATTGATGCCAAAGTAGCCAATGTGTCGGTGAATTTGTTTTGCAATCTCAGAACACGAGTGAAGATTATTGATTCAAAGCACAGTATTAACTTTTCTAACTCTTGATGGTAGAGAATTAACGTTATGTCCTTAACCTTCCATTCTCCTCTTACCTGTGAGACCTCCAATGCTGAGTCGCCGATGACTTTCAGTTTCTTTTCCCCTAGTTGTAGAGCTGCATCTAACTTGGTTAAGCACGCTTCATACTGTGCTTGGTTGTTGGTAACCTCAAAGTTAAGCTTCAGAGATCGGGGAATATGTGATTCTTCAGGAGTGACAAGAAGAACTCTTATTCCATCACCATACTGGTTAGATGCGCCCTCAAAATACAGAGTCCATTTGTCGTCCTTGACTCCCATTAGCTGCGCATTCGAAAATTAAAACTCGTCATCTTCATCTCCTTTAACAGGCTGATCTGCCAAAAACTCTGTCACAGCTCTGTCATTTACTGACTTTCGGGTGACGTACCTGAGATCAAACTCTGACAGTAGTAACAACCACTGGGCCAGTCTTTCGGTTAATGCCGACTTCTTGAACAAGTATTTTAATGGATCCATCTGGGAAATTACGTTCACTGTGAAAGATAGCTTGTAATGTCTTAGTTTTCTAGAGGCCCAAACCAAAACCTAACATGTCTTCTCCAGTGGCGTATATTATATCTCAAACCCAGTCATCTTTTTTCTCAAGTAGTAGACTGCATTCTCAACTCCAGTTTCTCCTTTTTGTGCCACATGCATCCCATAGTCGAGTTAGTCACTGACAAATAGAGAATCAATGGCCTATCAGGCTTGGGAGAAGTCAGAACATGTGGATTTTACAAATACTGACGCACAATTTCAAAGGCATCTTGACATTTTTTATCCCATTCAAACTCGACTCCTTTCTTCAATAGGCGGAACAGCAGCTCACAAGTGGTTGTCAGCTTGGCTATTAATCAGCTAATGAACTATATCTTCCCCAGAAAGCCCCTAACTTCTCGCTCGGTCTTTGAAGGAGGCATTTTCACGATCGCCTTGATATTTGATGGATCGACCTCGATGCCCCATTGGGTAATCATAAATTTGAGCATTTTGCCTGCAGTAACTCTGAAAGCGCACTTTAGTGGGTTAAGTCGCATCTTGTATTTTTTGATTCTTTCAAAGAACTTCTATAATGCTATGATATGGCCATCTCGTTCTTTGGACTTCACTATCATATCATTCACATACACCATGACTTCCTTGTGTATCATATCGTGCAGCAAAGTAGTGACAGTCCTTTAATAGGTTACCCCTGCATTTTTCAATTCGAATGGCATCACATGATAGCAATAGGTGCCATAGGGTGTAGTGAATGCCATCTTTTCTCTGTCTTCGGGGTCCATTAGGTTCTGATTGTACCTAAAAAAATCGTCCATGAATGACAAAAGAGCATGTCTCACCGTACTGTCTACCAAAACATCAATATGCGGCAATGGGAAGTCGTCTTTCAGGCTGGCTTTATTGAGATCTCAAAAATCTACACAGGCTTGGATGCGTCCGTCCTTCTTCATAACCGGAACAATGTTGGCCACCCATTTCGAATTCTCAGTTACTATAAGGAATCCATCATTGATATGCTTGGTGACTTCTTCCTTGATATTCAGAGCCCATTTTGGCCATATTCGTCTCAATTTCTGTTTGATCGATTTAGCATCGGGATACGAAGGAATACAGTGGTTGACAATATCGAGATCAAAATCGGGCATATCCTCGTAGGACCATGCAAAGACGTTTTTGAATTCTTTTAATAAAGTTATTAATTGCTAACGTTCAACTAAAGATAACAAAGAACTGATTTGTATAATTTGTGGATTAGTTTTATTACCCAGATTAATTAACAAAGTTTCTTAAGTTATAGGTTAAGCGCGTATTTTTTTTCCTCTTTTTTTTAAAATTTTTATTTCTTTGGGGACATTTATGTCGAATTCAAAATCGTCAGAAAGCATATGAAATAAATCAAATAAAGAAGAATAACCAGAAATCTCGTTCATTTCATTAAAGAAAGAAGGGATTACAAGCTCAAAAGCAACAACAAGGGGAGATGCACAAACAGATGTGCTCTCCAATACAGACTCACATAACTCAGACTCAGACTCAAGACATGCATCATGTAAATTACAAGACTCTAAGGACCAGTCTTTAACATCTCTCGTAGCTCCATCCACGATAAGCCTGGTGTAGTTTGCTGGTGCGTTGTAACCCATCATTAGGCCGTCCTGATCAGCTATGCACATCTGAGCCATCTCTTCGCTGAATAATGCTCCCATGTTAATGTCGTCTAATTTTTTTGCCCAGTGACCTCTTCTTGAATCTTCTCTTTTATGTTCTCTTTTTCCTTTATAGCCTCTTCTTCCTTTATGTCTGATAACTTTTGGTTGAAGAAAATTTCCAACTCTGGCAGCCTCTGATTAGTTTCCTCATCAAACCATGGCTTTGAGAAACCACCATAAGGAAAGTCTTCACATTCCTTGACGAAGTAACCATTCAGCGTTCCCGAATACTTGACCTTCTTTCCTTTTTGCCTTGTCTTTAACCCCTCTAAATCTTCGCCGGTCGATTTGTACCTGAGGCCAAAACGTTGCGAGGTTAGCAACACTTGAATGGGATATAGAATTCCTTACTTCTTGCGACCCAATCCCATTTCTGAAAAGTAAAATAAATGTCTCATCATTGTAACTGCATAGTGATTGATGTAGCTCTCTTCCTTTTTTAACAGCATTTGAACAGCCTGAGCCTCGTCAAACTGGAACACACTCAGAAATACATCCCCCTTCCTATGCTGGACTTCCAAGAGGGTCGAACCATCTTCTCTTAGGGGTTGAATACTATCTTCTTGATGGATGGTTAGCACTGCCCCATTCTTAATCAATTTTAGCTTCTGGTGAAGGGTGGAGGAAAAAGCTTGTACACCGGGGTCGTAGAGCCAAGATCGCCCCAATAATAGGTTGAAAGATGCTGGGACATCCAGCGCATAGAACTCCACCGAGATTTCCAAAGGTCCGACTGACACAGCGAATAATATTGGGTCAAGTGCATCCCTCCCTGTATTGTCATAAGCCCGAACTCCTTGATTGCTGGGCATGAAATGATCCGGCTTCGCTCCTAGGCAGATTGTAGTTCTAAGTGGACAGACATTCAGTGCTGAACCATTATCGATAAGCGTCACTGGAACCCAATAACGGTGATGTGCAATAGCTTGTTGTGATTTCTCCTTTCCAATGGTAAATTTTTATTAGAGAAAGAGATTTCCTTATGTTCTACAACTTATAGTATCAACCCGATCAACTGCTCGGGAGTTGTGTCTATCAAAATATTGACCTTATTCAGAACCTTTAACACGACTTGTCGGTGCCGATGTGAAGCCATCAACAAACCCTAGATACTGATGTTAGCCTTAAGTCTTTTCCAACTGGTTCAGTACAGCGTCAACTTCTTCTTCTTGCTCTTTCTCCTTTCCTTTCTCGCTTGCATGCCCCATTTCTAATTGAGCCGACTTGAAATGCAGCTCATTCCTAGTTAGATGTTCTACCCCTTCCTCAGGATCCCAGAATCCTGGCATTGTGTTCTCAATTTATCTAGCCTCGGCAACGTGTGGAGAACTTTTACATTCCTGTAGGTCGTCTGAATTGGCGCACTCTGATCTTCCCTTCCTTTCTTCCTCGTCTTCTATTGCCTATGTGTTTTCAATGTCATCTAACCCCAAAATATCTTCCCCAACGTAATTCACTTATGGTTCCCGGGCAGCCTAAAACTCATTCCATTCATCTCCGTTTGACTTTAAGACCTTTCGGACCAACCAGTAAAGCTACATTTCATAGACTTAAACCTTTTCCTAAAAAAGCTGAGGAAGAGCAACGCCATCTAGCACATGACCGAATCCATACGGACGTACTGGATAATCTAACGGCCAGTCATCATCCTCATTGCGCACTTCTTGGTTGTCGGCCTGAACTGCTATTTGGTATCTTTTCCAAGCATCGTTATTCCACTCTTCCATCATGTCCCAACCACTTTCAGCCATAATCAGCTAACAAGACAGTTGGTCCTCGACAGTTGGAACACATGGGCACATCAGATACACTGAACATATATACCGACTAGGATCTTCTGACTGTCCAAGATACATATAATTCACCTCAGCCTATTTAGTATGATTTAGCAATGAATTTGTTGTGACGTTTGGTTTCTCAATAGTAAAGGGAGGTGGAATGACCTTGTTGTCAATTAAATCCTAAATTTGATGGCGAAGTCGTAGACAGTTGTTGGTTAAATGTCCATGGCCCTGATGAAATGCACAGTACCGAGAATGGTTGAACCTTTGTGGTAGGGGTTTTGGTAGTTGCAATGGATCCAAAAGTTTTATTAGCCCCTTCTCAATAAGTCGATTATGGGCTGTGGACAATGGTATATTGAGGAGAGTAAAAACTCTCCTTGGCATTATTTGCTGTGATGATTGGTTATTTTTGGGTAGTGGTAGAGAACATGAGGAATTTAGTTGTTTGGGTTGAGGGTTTAGAAGGTTAACCTCATTCCACGAGAAAGAAGATTGGCAGAGGCGGTGGGTTGGCTTTGATTGTTTGCGGGGTAAGATCTCCTTGGCTTATGATTTGCCTCAAATTTCTTAATATCTCTGGATTAGATTGCGTCTTCTATCTGAACCCCGACGTCAAATAGCTGTTTGAAAGTAGACAACGACTGTGTTATCAGATAACGCTTTAATGAAGACCATAGGTTCTTGACTACAATCCTCACTTGTTCCTTTTATGTTGGCCGATTTGTCATTTTGGCCGCCTTTTCCCTCCACCTAGTTAGAAAGTCCACAAATGACTCCCGCCCCTCCTGCCGGGTGGTTTTGAGTTTGTAGGTAGTGACATCTAGCTGGACATTATAGCTGTATTGACTGAAGAAAGCGATAGTAATTTCTTCCCATGTCTTGATTTTTGCAACATCCAGTTAGAGAAGCCATTTCTGTGCTGTCCCATAAAGTGATCGATGGAACAATTGATCCTTTAGCTGATTGTCAATTTTCATAGGGGAGAGAGTACTGATGTACATCCTCAGATGAATTTGGGGATTGCTGGTGCCGTTGAACTTCTTCATCTCTGACATCTTGAATTTATTTAGCATCATTTCATCCAGAAATAAGCACAATCCGCCTACATCCAGCATGTATTCTTTCACTCCCTTTACCTTCCTCAATACTTTTTTCATTCGATCGATCTTTTTCGCCAGTGTGGACTCCCTAGATTGTCTTATGTTTTTCTCTTCTACTATGACTTGATGAGGAACCCGTGATGGTACAACGACTGGTGGCACTTTCTATCCCTGATTATCTGCCCAAAAGTCTTCTCCATTCTCATTTGGATCATCTTGCTGGTCGTTTACCCTCGACAAGTGAGCTTGGATTGTTCGAATATGAGTCTGACACTGGTTCTGAGCCTGTGTTTGTTGTTTAATTGTCCTTTCTATCTCAGTAATTGTCCTTATCAGGGCTGTCAAGTCTACTTCATTCTCTGCCATTTCAAATGATTCTGCCATTCGTTCAGATAATTTGTAAAGTTTGCATATTTTTGACCTAGCTAAACATGCCCTGGATGCAATTCCATTGACTCAATGATCTAAAACTGGCATAACTCTAGGAACCCAAAAGGAGAAAAGAAAGTATCAAAAACCTCTCAGGCAAACCCCTGATAACAGACAGCTGAACAATTGACAACAAGCAGCAAACCAGCAGAATGCCCCAATCGAGCCTAAACTAAGAGAACACTAGAAAGCACAACACCCGAGAACCCTAAAAGAGCAGCTCGAAAGCAATGCTAACGCCAAATAAAGGATCACTGGGATAAGATATAACAAAAGATTCTACAAGAAAAACCAGACAGCACTCTCAGAGAAAAATAGATCTAACCCGCAGAAAAGCCTAAGCCCGAAAACTAGACAGAAGTCTAAGAAGGAAAACAAACCTGAACAAAATCGATATTCTAGGATAGAGCCCCCAAGGGAAATGAAGCCATCCTAAGCCAAAACATAGCCACAACCAAAACCTGGGTAAAGCCCCGAAAAGAAAATCGAGATCCTAAAACGAATTAAGGCTAAGATCGAAAACCTAGGCAAAAACCCAAAAGGAAAACTATTCTACAACAAAAAAGAGCTAAAAGCAAACCTGGGTCGAACTCCGGGAGAGAAACTATCCTAAGCCATACAAACAAATAAAAGGTCCTAAACAAACACAACCAAAACATACAATTAAATAAAAAAAATTTAATCCTATCGGTTAAGCACGTAAAGGGAAGGTTTTAAGCTACTATATACAGAAAAGGCTAGTTTGGTCAATCACTCTGGGTACCTTCGGAAGAGAGTTAAGAATATACCTCTCATACCAGGTATGGTACCTGACATGGTCAAATGGTACGCAATAACTCTTTTATCGCACCAGTACAAGCGTGCAACCAAAAGGCTTGCCCATCTTTTCGATATAGCCTCGAGATAGTAAATAAACCGGGGTATTAGGTCAACCAAGCATAGGGCTGAGAACAACGCAGATGCGTATAAGAATACAAATGAGAAAGTTAAATTAAGAACCGATGATACTTTCGATTCTAACCTTCTTATTTAATTTTGTAAATCAGTCCCCAGTAGAGTCGCCAGAAAATGCTTTGGTACCGAAATTTATGGTTTGTTTCAAAATGAAAATAGAGAATTCAAGAGTTATTTTGAAAAAAATTTAACACCTTGAAAACCAAAAAGTTTTGAAATTCTATTTTTTTAATTGAAAAATGGAGTCACCACTTGATTTTTGAGAAAATTCAAATAAAATAAAAATGGGCCACTGATATTTGAAAATGTTAACTAGAGAAAATAAGGGTTCGGGAATTAAGGTACGAATTGAGAAAGGTGTTAGGCACTCCGTCCGCCCAACTATAAGGTTGGCCTCTACTAATTGTTATTGATTCTTTAATTTTGTTTCTCAATTGCACTCAAATATAAAAAATATGGGTAAAGAGAGAATATCCAAAATTTAATAATAAAAATACATAGAATAGGTATATAGAAAGCCAAACAAAGAGTAAAAGAAAATCCTATATCCTAAGACATGAAAATTCTAGCTAAATGATACATAGAGCAAACCACATGCTATATACAAAGCATTAACTCATTTTTGTGAAATTAACAAATCCTAATCGTGTTAAAATAAAACTTAGCATAACATGGATTCGAACGAAGGAGAAAAAAACCTAAGGAGTTTTCAGTTTTAAACGTGCTAATCTATACTACAAATTGCATACTAGGCAGTTCAAACATGGCAAGACAGAATACTGTAAAAACACAATTAAGCTATTGGAGCAAAATTAATGTACTGAAATGAAACAGAGGTGATGACCGTAACATTCGACTGTTACAGTCGCAACAACCTAAGGCCAGAAGGTTGCGGTCGTAAAGATTAAAATCACGACCTATTGGTACGATTGTAGTACATCGTTATGGCAGATGATCATGGCTTGGTCGAACGGATCGAATTCAGGTTTTGGGAATTCGATGTTCGAGTTCGATGTGTTAGTACACTTGGAGTGTATTGAGCGGGATCAACGGG
>JAOTRH010063577.1:0-18425 GCA_034768845.1 Heliamphora exappendiculata | reverse complement strand
ATCAATCTTGTAAAGAGAGTGAGTGTTATTCATTTATTATATCTCATTTATTGTAATCAATGGTGAGTCACCCTTTAACCTTTGAGTGAGTGAGTGAAATTCATCAAAGAAGAGTTCAAGAAAGATTAGAAGAAACCAGGGGCTTGTTTTCATAGGATCTTCTTGAAGCTGTAATAAGCTTGTGAATGTGCCCGTAAACATTCAGATAGCTCAAGTGGAATCTTGAAACTTGTAAAAGCTTAAAATAGATCCGGAAGTATTCTGAATAGTGAAAACACTCAAGGGAGATCTTGAGGAGTGAATGTAAGTCAGGATAAAGCCGAACCACTATAAATTCTTGGTGTCTGGTTCTATTTCTCTATCTCTCATCTTTTAATATTTGCATTGGTTATATATCTGTATATCTTGCTTTATTGCTATATTAAAAGATTTCTAAAAAAATTTTTTAAATTACTTTTGCCTTTTTAAAAAATCCAATTCACCCCCTCTTGGGTTGCCTAGTTCTAACACAACCGAATAGGTGCCACAAAAAAAACATAACCATAAAATGGTAACTAACGAATTACTATATTCAATTAATTCTCATTTACATTAAAAAATAATAATTTTAAATCATTTTTTCCAACAATCCCCCACATGAATGAAAATTAATTGAATCGCTACGCAAACGACAATGCAAGACTATACAGACACAAAGAGAGTACAAGTGAAAATTTTCTGTATAAGGATAGGTAGTTTTTGGCCTTAAACCTTCTCCTGTGATAAACTATCGGACTTACTGACTAATCAGTGGACGTGATGCCTTGAACTGTTCAGCCGTTTGTATAAGCCAAGACAATAGAATGTCACACAGAATCTTTCCAACACAATTTTAGTTATCACAATTGTGCCCATTTTGGCACAAGGCAATTCCTAGTTTCATGAGTGTTTTAGATAATGTAGCCTTATCATTATCATAGAAGTGGCCCATTCTCACCCAGATAGGTAAATTCTCATTAAAAGTATCATGTTATATTTCACTTGAATTTTCAAGACATGAGAATTATTAAAAGCATAACTTATCCTAAATAACACTAAAAGTATCACTGTATTATCATAAGAATGGGTATGAGATATAATCTCCACAGTGATCCTGCTGAGTCACACACAATTCGATTGCCCATTTGAACCTAAATTTTGGGATTTCCAATCAGCTAGGTTCGATTGCTATTGAGACGACTCTTAATTCATAGGCTTTAATCCCATTTCCCTCGATGATTCTTTAACTAACTTTCCATACAACTTTTAGGTTAGCAGATCTACGATGTTATCCTTTGACTTTATATAGTCTATTGTGATAACTCCATTAGAGAGTAGTTTTATGGTATTGTGTCTTCGACGAATATATCGAGACTTACCATTATACATATTACTCCGTGCCCTTCCAATTGCCGATTGGCTGTCGCAATAAATACAAATTATAGGCACAGGTTTTGTCCACATTGGAATGTTCTATAGGAATTGGCAAAGCCACTCTACTTTTTCTCCTGCTTTATCTAAAACAATAAACTCAGCTTCCATTGTGGACCTGGCGATACACATTTGATTGAAAGATTTTCAAGACACTGTTGCACCAACCAAAGTGAAAACATATCCACTCGTGGATTTTGAGTCTTTGGTATCAGATATCTAATTCATGCTGCAGAACCCTTCTACTACGTCTGGATATCCCGTATAGTGCAGCCCATAGTTAATGGTGTATCTCAAATATCTTAGTACCCCAACTATTGTCGTCCAGTGATCTATCCCTGGGCTACTCGTGTATTTACTCAATTTATTGAAAGCACACGCAATGTCCGGACGAGTACAATTTAGTCATGTACATTAAGCTGTCAATAATTCGAAAATACTCTAGTTGAGATATGCCATCTCCAGTATTATTCGATAGGTGGAGATTTAAGTCTATAGGTGTTCTCGCTGGACGACTATCATATTTCTTGAATTTTTTAAAAATCTTCTCAATATAATAAAATTAAGACAACACATATCTTTCAGATGTTCTAGAAATTTTAATTCCTAGTATAACAACTACAACACCGAGATTTTTCATGTCAAATTTACTGTTTAACATTCTCTTGGTAGTTTTAACTATATCTTAATTACTACCAATAATAAGCATATTGTCAACATAGAGACACACAATGGCATATCATTTTTTGTGTCTTTGAAATAGATACATTTGTCACATTCATTTATTCTGAATCCATTTGAAATCATTACGTTGTCAAATTTCTCATGCCATTGTTTTAGAACTTGCTTGAGACCGTACAAAGATCTAACAAGTTTACACACTTGCCTTTCTTTCCCTAGAACCACAAAACCATCTGGTTGTTTCATATATATTTCCTCATTCAATTTTCCATTTAGAAAGACAGTTTTAACATCTATATGATGTATCTCAAGATTGTACAAGGCTGCTATAGCAATTAACATCCTTATTGATGTTATCCTTGTAATCGAAAAATATGTATCAAAATAGTTCACTCATTCCTTTTGCTTGTATCCTTTGATAACAAGTCATGCTTAGTATCAGCTTATTAAACCATCTGCTTTTATTTTTCTCTTGAATATCCATTTACATTCTAGAGGTTTATTACCCGATGAAAACTCCCCAGCTCCCAAGTATAATTTTACATGATTGATTCAATTTCACTATTGACAGCCTCTTTCCAATAAGGTGCTTCAAGTGTGGACATAGTTTTCGAAAAGCTTTGGAATTCATTTTTTAACAAATAAGTTAGAAAATTCATATCAAAGGATTGTGAAGTTCTGACCCTTTTATTGCGTTTGGGTTCATCTTCATTTCCTTCTTGGTCTTGATTACTGTCCGTTGCAGTGTCATAAGTCATTTTAAGAGGACTTGATTTTCGTGCAGAATTACATGGAAAAACATTTTCAAAAAATCACGCATTTTTTGATTCAATAATAGTATTCACTTGCACATCCTCAATTTCTGATTTATGTATCAAAAACTGATATGTACTGCTATTATTCGCATATCCCAAAAATATACAGTCAACGATTTTTTGTCCTATTTTTGTTCTTTTAGGAACAAGAACCGCCACCTTAACTAAATACCCCCACACTTTTAAGTATTTGTAAGAAAGTTTACGACCCTTCCACAATTCATATGACATTTTATTTGTTTTCTTGTGAAGTACTTGCTGAGAATATAATTCGCAAAAAGCAAAATTTTCCCTCACAAGTTTTGTAAAAACTCAAAATTTATCTTCGTTATCACCAAAGTTTATGACATGATTTACAAATAATTATCATTATCATAACTATTAACACATAATAATGATAAATTCATAATCTAGTGACAACACAATATGACACTCCATCTCTTTCGCTATAAAATATTCACAAAATTTATCTCTTCAATTTCAAGAGATAAACTATCACAATTCGTTTATTAAATGATAAATTTCTCCTATTTTATAAGAATAAAAAATAGTACTCTTAAACCGTAGTTTTATACTTAGCACAATGACTATCACATATCCTTTCAAATAAATGAATACCCACTACAGTATAAATCAAATTCATATACTAATTTTAATAATTAATTTGCGGGGTAGAGTTGTTTAAGAACAACTAAACACGAAAATTAAACTTAAACTTGTTCTTAAATCAACACAAAGATTTAAGTATCAAAATATAGGGCATTCACTCGTATTTTGGTCAAACCCAAATACAGTTCATTCTAAAATTAATATTATAATTTTTACTTAATCCAAAATAGATATAAATATTAACAAAAAAAATTAAGCCCAACATCCTTCAAACAGAACTAAAATAAATATTCATTGCTCAAGTCTCAAAATATATGAGTCCCATTAAACATGTTCTTATATTTATACGGATTCAAACCAAATTAATCTCCAAAATATTAATTTAAACATATAATCCAAATAAAATTCCTTTAAAATGCAAATAAATAATAATTATTACAATTATTATTCGCATATAAAGGACACATACAAATGACAAAATATGTTCACATAATTGTCAACTAATTTCATATCATTCAACAAAATTTGTGATAAATTCACAAATTTACTATATTCATTTTATTTTCTAGCAATTAAACATGCCATAGAAAATACAATTAAAATTTTTATATTTCAAAAAATTTTAAACACTTACCAGAAATAGCAAATTAAATTTCAAGTCCACTTAAACAAACCACACTCGAATCGGAGATCATACGAACATACGTGGGCCAAATAAACAATTTGGACACTTTGGGACAACCAAACAGGGTCTTATATAAACCCAAATCACCACATTGGGCGAACAGTCACCACCAGTCCACCACACTGTTCATCTCCTCTGTTTTGGAATTTTTGCAACGAATCAGAGTTTGGATTTTAAAATATTTAATTTAGTGTATTATTCTCAATTGACATTCAAATAATGCAAACAAAACACCTTGAGAGATGTATTTGAACACAACCAAACGCGCCCTTGAGAATAAACCAGATCAATAAAAGGCGCAAATTCGTTACCGTTCACCATCCCTTTTCGGAAATTACCACCAAGGCACCGTTTGGATTCAAGGACTTAATCTAATTGGAAAAAAAAAAAAACAACTTAATCTGTCATATCTCTTCCAATTTACATCCAAACGACAGAAATAATATACCGCTGAAAAGGTATCGAGGCAAGGATTCCAATGATACAAATATCATTGCTCTAAAAACAGCATAGAGAGAAAACAAAACCCACGGTTTAAAAAAAAAACTTAGAAAGCAAAACACAAAAGACACTGTTCATCATCTTCATGAGATACAAGAGCAGTTTGAACAAGCCAAAAAAATTTTAATGCCTGAGTTTTTTTTTTTTAGATCTACTTCAATTTGCATCCAAACGATGCAAATACAATACCGTTGACACAAGTCTCATACAACGTAAAGAACAAACGAGACCCACTTGAATTCTTGAACTTTAAATTCAAAATTTCTCACAAAAAGTATTTACAGGTAATATTCACAGTACTCAAAAAATATATATATATAGAAAAAGCATATTTTGCTCAAATAGACAAACACTAAATACATGTAAGATAACCAAATCTAAAGGGCCAACAAAAAAAACTTCTGTTTGTTTTCTCAATTGCAAACAAGCCTTCTGTGTGAAGAGATGCAACTCTTCGAAACAAATGTCAGATGAAACCAACAGACAGAAACACGATATATAAATCTTTGGGTTCATCCTATATCCACTCATGTTTATTTTTAGTATCAAAGAATCAATTTATTTCCCAAACAAACAGATCAGTTCCTTCCGTACAAAAAATGGGCAAACAGAATTCATTCAAGTTTGAATTGTTCACTCAGTGAATAAAAGAACAAAGAATACCGTAAAAACTCATGGAAGAAAAATATATATATATATACCTATAAAGGTGCCTTTTTTTATTATTAACAAGTCATCATCTAACAATTCCACTTTACACGATCTAGTAAAACCACAAAAAACTAATATATAGTATGCACACATTCCTTGTATATTTATAAAACGGTGTCCAAACCCTCGACTGCCACAGAAAATTGGTTATAAAAACTGATTCATGAATCTGACAATTATACATGATTAACAACCACCCATACACTACTACGAAAATATCATTCAAAACATCTATGAAAGAAATAAGAACCGCATGTGAAGCATTTTGTCCTTCAATACACAATTATCATCAAGTCGCCTATAAATCGCAAGATCCACTAGATAATGCAACAACAGAATTTTCTAGTGATCGAAGAATATATAACAATTAGAAATTATTCAAACGCATGGCAAAGGTCATAAGTAAATTATGATTCCAACTTTTTGTCTTAGAACCCCGAATTCATGAACAATAATTGCACAAAAAGTAAAAGACAAATTTGTCTTAAGATTGTTGAAAATTTGTGTATATTTTTTGTGCATTAGCGATAAATAAAATAAAATAAAGCTATAAAATTAAATTTACAGACCGTATGAATATGAAGATGCAAGTAAATTAAGGCTAGCATTTGACGTTATATCCTTAAAACATATTCATCTCCGCTATGATGCCTATGGTTTTTACGAGCGTCTATCTCCCATGATACAATAATTTGAATTCCACATAAAAAGTATTTCAATCGATGGGTTTATCAAACAAAACTATATTGTGCACTCCCTTTACACAGACTCCAACACAAAATATATAAGGTACTCCACAAAAATTATGTCCCAAAAATAAAATCAAATTTCAAAATATATAAAGGAACTCATGACTATTCAGAATAGTCACTAAGAAAAGGACACACATATTCAAACTGAATAGGTGCCACTAAAAAACATAACCCTACAATGGTAACTAACGAATTACCATCTTTAATTAATTATCATTCATATTTTAAAAAAATTAATTTTAAATTATTTTTTCCAACATTGATCATCTCAAGAAGGAGAAATTGTTACTACAAAACAGAAAAGAGAAACGTGTTATGCTTTCCATTTGCTTGTTCAGTGTGTCATGTTGTACAGAGTCAGTGTCTCGTTTGTAGAAGAGTCGTATTGCACAGAGATATCAACGGCGTCGTTATCACTACGGGATTTACAAAAAGCTATTGCTTCCTTTGGAACAATTATTTATTTATTTATTTTATTTTATTTATTTTTGTTTTTAATAATTTTTTTATTATTTAATTTTTTTATTTTATTTTTTTATTTTTTCCATACAGAGATGAGTGCAAAAAGTAATCAATTTTTATCAAAATATAAAAAGTTCATAAAAGACAAATATAATCTAAAATAAACTATTAAATTAAATTTTATATTACTTATCTTTATTTTTAGTGAACTTTTTCATCATTTGATTTATTTTTTATTTTTTATTTTTTGAGCTCGGATCGATAAATTTTAAAATTGATCAAAATTGATCCCAAACATTGTCTTGTTTGTCTTTTACTTATTTTTATTGAGGTCTTGTTTGTCTTTTATTGTAAAGTCAGTTTTGATCCTTGTTGGTTTACAATTTTAAAATATTAATGACAAAAATGTTATTTTAAACTAAATTTTAAACAAATTAGATATTTTATTTATTCTACTTAAATTTTAAAAGGAACAACTTTTGTGAAAGTCAATACAATTTTAGAAATAATGGTATGCTTACCATATTTCGTACCTTTTTGTTTAGCATCAGTGTGACAACTCTCATTCATTGGATATTGGTGGAGATAAAGTGATACACATTGCACCAACGGTTTAATTTGCAGTTTTGAAAAAACCATTTTTTTATTTGATTTGTAATAATTGATATATCAAAAAAAATGCAAACAAAAAGTACAACAACACAAATACATGCAGATTTAATCGAAAAACCCCAAAGGTAGAGAAAACTACGTGACCACAACTGGCTAGAAACCAAGCACTAAATAAGTTTTATTTATAAGAGTTTTTACAATACCAAGTTGAATTCACAACATACAAATGTAACCTAGTACTCTTTCGTAATCTGCGTGCATCAAACCGTGCTTGATTATCGTCGAAATCTACCCCTGACTTATTGTCTTGAGAATCTACCTAATTCATGTGCACCAAACCATACTTGATTACCGATAGAATCTACCTCGGACTTTTTGTCTTGAAAATTCACTCAAGATCCACCAAGAACTGGTGAAGAGATGAAAGTATAATACTTAATGATATTCTTACAAACCCTTAAATCTAACTACTCATCAAACGGGATGTGAACAAACTTTAGAAAAACTTCTTGTAAGAACACTGTTGCTGGAGAAGTTCATTTTTCCAAAAGAAATACGGTTGCTATGACCCTAGCAGCATTATAACTAAATATCGCGAAATAGACCGATTGATCGATCTAACCACGAATCGATCGGTAATTAGTCATTGACAATATTTGCATCAGGCAGTCATGATACCTTTTCAGGAGTTTTGTATATCGATTAATTGGTCTTCCACCGATTGACTGGTGATAGATCTAAAGCTATCTCTTGGTCCATAGCGGTTGAAACATGCCTATGGTAATTGCAGAGCAATCGATCGGTCTTTTGACTAATCGATCCGTGATTCATTTGAAGTGATTTGACATTACTATTGTAAATTGAATCAAAGCACAACAATCTCCAACAAACAGTTCCATGAGATATAGTTAGACTAAAGATTATTAAGAGAGTGGATTGAACTTAGGCTTTAGTCACGAAATTGCCAAAATAAAAAGGGTTAAAAACCTCACAATCTTCTTCTCTGGCAATTCCATGACAAGACTTTTATGGATCCATCCAACTATTATGTTAAGTCAATAAAACTTATGTCAATCCATCCAATTATTATGGCAATTCAATAGTCAATAAATATATCAAACTAAGCAACCATTGAAACCATCAACATTATGTCAAGTTATGCAACATTATATTGAGCCATGCAACTAAACTACTCATTTTTGTTAGGAATTGACAAAGTTAAAATGACCATCTATGTTAAACCAGAAAGATTATTAAATAGATGAAAGTTTAACATGTCAAAAATAAGGCAGGAGTAACTAGTAAAGAAATATCCAAAAATAACCAAACTACAAAACCAGATGATCCATCAGAATAAAGTACAATTAGGGAGGGGAAACTGATGGTAGAAATGCATGACGAAGTTGCTCGTCCCACATCGTTTGCTGATCTTGACGAATAAATGTGACATCAGAACAAAGAAGACTCATCTCCTCCTCAATTCATGTCATATGACGAGGTAAATCCTCACCCTCAGTAGTTCCTGAAAGATTTTTCTCTGGATCGAGTCCTAACTCCTCGTCAGTACCACCCAAGCCTGCACTCAATGAACCTACACCTCAAACGAATTTAGGAATGTACGAGGCACTCTAGCGAATAGTGGTTTTAGTTATGAGATTTCAAATCCACTAAATAGAATTAGTAAAGTCACCCGACTCAAATTTGATTACACCAAGGGATCAAAGAATCCTAGTAATGAGGAACCCAAAAATAAGACCCAAGGTGACCTTCTCCCTAACAATGCAAGTCATCGTACAGAATAAAAGAAGACTAGCATTGACCTTTTTTGCGATTTGCAAGGGCCCACAAGAGATACACATTTGGTTGGGAGATCTCGAAAGAGTAACCTTTAAGGTAGATGCTTGCATAAATGATGAGGTCGAGTAGATGGTAGGATGCCGTTAACTCACTTTGAGGGATAAAGTCAAGTAGACAGTAGGATGTTGTTAACTCACTTTGAGGGACAAGGGCACCCTCGAACCAATGATGCAGGCGACCACAAAGCTCGGTAGCTATGGTGGAGAAATCGAAGGAGTGATGGTCAAAGTTATCAAGGCATGGAAAATCCATAAAATCGGGTCGAGAAGGAAGGCCAAGCCAAGAGGCAATGGCATCAGGAATAATGACAATCTCAATACCCCAAACTGTGGAGGTATAAAAGTTATCGTCATCTTCCTTTTCGATTATATTGTAACAGAATTCTCGCACAAGAGCAAGATTGACACTCTCTGTGATGTCAAAAGACAACATGCTTTCCCATTGAAGGTCTAACAACGCAACAATAATGGATTGGTAAATCCTAGAGCACAACATTGTGCTCGATCTTAAGAGGACAGAGGCACAATTAGTAAATCGATGAGTGTCGAAGGGGGGACCCGTGGCTGCATGCTTAGAGCGATGAGAAGGTTTGGATTCCATAAACTAATCAACCCAAAGGGAAAGACATTCCCAAGACAACCACAAAGGACCGAAAACACATGAGATCAAGGGAGAAAATGAGGGAAAATATAGAAAAAAGTTAGTAAAAAGAAAATAATAAAAAAAGAGCAAAAAGAAGGTACAAAAAAAATCCTTAGAAGCTATATTAGAAAGAAAGTGCATATTGGAGAAGGATAGGAGAAGGAAAACGTACCTAGAGTACATAATAACCCGTGTGATGATGACAGAACATCCAAGGGTTGAAGCCTAGGCCCAAAATCTATGAAGAAATGCCTTGAGAAGGAAGTGAAAAGAATCAAGGGTGGCACGCTGTTAAAACCTTTGTTGTAACAGACCTATCGATTAGCTTGTCCATTGATTAATTGGTAATCAATCAGTAATCAAGCGGTGTATCGAGCAGTGCGAGAGAGGCTATGAAACCTGGTTCCTTTTGTTTTGTAATGTATATATGTAACGAGTTGGTAATTGTTTTAATCATTATAGAAAAGTATGTTTTCAATATGTTTTATACATGTGTTGGCTTAGAGTGCGTATTGGGTTGGCTTAGAGTGCGTATTTGTTTCAATCACGATCCTGTTTGGGCATGTGGCAAAAAAGTTGGAAACTTTTCTAACCAGTATCGCTCGAGCGATCTGTCTGCGTGAGCGGTTTATATGCATGATTATACTAGCTCAAAGGTTATTATTATTTTTTGTTTTAAAAATATTTGTAATTCATAATTCTACTTAACTGATTAAGCTTTTCTTAAGTTTTATGAAGATTTGTTTTGTATATTTATGTAAGTTACTTATTATCTTAGGTTCAAGACGAGGCTAGTGTCCCACTTGATCAGACCTCTCCGCAACAACGCTAAAGATCATCTTATGGGAGTTGTGAAATAGAATGTCACGGCCGAAATACATTCTTTTTATTAATTTTGTTGCTTCCAAGTTTGAATAACTTGAATGTTTTATATATTGTGAATATATACTTTATTCATCTATCTTTGTTTTACTGAATATTCATAACTTACTTTATTACATATTTTGTATCTACCAAGTTAGTTTGTGAAGATCTTTGCAAGAATGGAATATAATATTTGGAGTATTTATACTTTTATGTTTAGGCAAGATACTTTTTAGCTTATGATGTTGTGACAAATTTATTGAACCACTTAATTTATTTTTGAGTTTGAACTATGAAAAGTTTGTGTAATGAATTTTATAAATTATTGTTGATTTCACATTTTAATTTTGAGTTATTAGTAAATTTTAATATTACAGAAGATGTACTTTACAGTAATAGTAGGTATTGTACTGTCAATTTTAAAAAATACTAAAGATTTTTGTCAATAATTGAAATATGAATATGAATTAGTAGCACCTAAAAGTGACACTTAAAAAAAAATTTTAGCAACGTTGAAGGCTTTTATCTAGCGGTTAAAAGCGTTGCTAAATGGTAAGCTATTCTAGTGGTTTCATTTTTTGTGGTGGAAATAGCAACGGCTAAAATCCGTCACTATAGAGTGTTCAAAGGTTTTTACCTAGCAGTTATGGTTTTTGTGGTGAAAATAGCAACGCTTAAAATTCGTCGCTAATAGAGTGTTTAAAGGCTTTTATCTAGCAGTTAAAAGCGCCGCTAAAGGATAGGATATAGCAGGGGTTTGGGTTTTTGTGGTTGAAATAGCAACGCCTGAAATTCGTAGCTACAAAGTATCACTAAAGTGTCAATGTGATTTTTTTCCAGCACCATAACCGCTACAATATCCACCGTTGGAAAAAAAACGCTACACCAATGACTTTAAAAACTGTCGCTAAATACCTACACTGACGGGTATCTCCTAACGGTTGGAACGACGGTTTATGAATTACTGGTATAGACAACTGGGGCATTTAGTAACGGTTTTAGATCTCTACAGTGGCTGTTCTAACCGTCGTTATAAAACATAATTTCAGTGGTGAAAAGTTTGGGCTAAGTTTTTTTGGGAGAAAAGTCGACCCAGGCCCAGAGGATATAGGCTTGGGCTTAGTACTCGGGCCTTGGGTGGGCTTTTTACTATTTTGTTAAATTTTTTATTTTTTTTTATTTTTTTATTTTTTTTTATTTTTTGAGTTATTGTATAAGACTATTAATTATTAAATTTATATTTTATAATTTATTATAAGTTTATTTATTAGTTTATTATTTTCTTATAAATTTACAATTTTATAAATTTATTAGTTTGTTGATTACTTAGTTTATAAATTATAAGTTTATAGTCTAATATTAGTTTATTACTTTATTGGTTTTTATATAAGTGTATAAATTTATAGTTTAATATTAGTTTATTAGATTATTATATAAATTTATATTTTATTAGTTTATTAGTTCATAAGTTTATTAGTTTATTAACGTTTACAAATTAATTTACTTATTATATATTAATATTAATTTATAAAGTATGCTATAAATAAATATTTATAATACATAAATATAATAAGCAAACACTTTAAATAATTAAATACAAAATAAATTTTATTATTCAAAATTTAAAAATATCTAATTATATAAATATTATATTTTAATCTTAACAAAATGGGCGAGCCGAACGGGCAAGCCTCAAACTCGGGCCAAAACGGGCGGGCTTTTAGCTCGAGCCTTAGGCCAACCTAGCCCATGGGTTCAGGGTTAAGCCCAGGCCCAAAAAAGGGGTATGCAGGCTAGGCTAGGCTCGCGCTCAGGCTTCTTGCGGATCGGGCCAAGCCCGCATAATAGTGGGCCTCGGGCCATTCACGGGTCTTGGTCATTTTTACACCCCTATGCACATAATATGCATATGAAAAACACATTTTTTTTATAGTTGATCAATTAGTTAACAGAATTGTAAATATTGTATATATTTATTAAATTTGTTGATAACTGAGTTAATTAATACAAATTATTGGATATTTTGACATATTTTCAAATTAGTTGAACATTTTGAAAATACCAAAATTCATAAAGTTTCATTATGAGAGAGATACCAATTGTCCACCTTTGTTTTATATTTCGTACATCACACTAGGTAGATATCATTACGATTCACTTTTAAGATGCCTTGGTGGTGAATGCTTCATTGGCCATGTGGAACATAGATTAGCATTATGTCATTCCTATAAGTGATCCTCCATTCAAGATTGGAAGAAGTGCTATATGAGGTGTCACGTCCCATTTTTTGTAAAAATAATATTCGTAACCGGTCAGTGAGTCAAGCTCACATGAGGTTTACTTTTTCAATCCGTTTAAGAATTTTTAGACACATTAGTTAGAAAAAGGTTTAGCGAAAACATGAATTTACAAACATACCCAGAGCTAAACTAGTGTTATAAAGTATATTAACTTTACAGGCGAAGATTTGAGTGCAAAACATTTTTATCTGAACATAATCAGGTACACGTGTCCCGATTAACAACACAAAAAGATAGTTTCTTCTCTTCGACCGTCAAGCATTCACTTTATCCTGAATTACCACAACATCAATTTTGTAAGCACAAAGCTTGTGTGAGCGCACATATATCAAGCTTACAGGTTTGTCATAGAATATCAATTTTATCCTACGAAAACATCTCATCAAACTATTTTGTTAAAAACATCATTTTTCATAGACGAATTACAAGCATTAAGCCTTGGCAGGTTTTTATAAACAAGTTACAGGCATTGTGTCTTAGCAAAATTTTCATAAACAGGTTACATGCATTAAGCCCTACATACGATGATATGCTCATGGCTATGCCAGAATTATGTAAAGAGCGACCCCACAACCCTTTTCGTTATTAAATCATAATCAACAATTACCTGGCCGTGATCACCTCCTTATACACCTTGCTGTTCAACACCCCAGCAACCAGTCTAATACTATTCAAGCTATTATCATATACACAATTTCAAGATATTCATGTCTTTTTCAAACCAAGAATATTCACATTTTTCATAGATATATCCATGACAGAAAAGTTGTATGAAAAAACGTTATTTTATGCGAAAACACAATACTTTGCATTCAAAACATAAAACGTTATTTTATGCAAAAACACAATACTTTGCATTCAAAACATAATATGAAAACTCAAGTAACAAAGATATATGAGATTCACCAAACTTAGCAGACCTAGTCAATTAAGTTGTCCCGAAACATCCAGACCTAGACAGAAACACATGGAAATGCTAATTTTAGTGAATTTTTTATAGTTGTATTAACCAGTCTATTTTTATTTTCTAGTTTTTATTTATATAACATTTATTTCTTCTTTAAGAATTCTTTTAAAATTCATCATAACTTATAATATGAAATTTTCATGTTTTAAATCTTTTTATTTTTCTAAATTATCATTTTAAACGGTTAGTGTTGCAAAAGAAGGGTGAATATTAAAACCATGTAAAAATTTCAAAGTCTGTTATTTTCGACAACCAAAATAAATTAACCAAGACCCTCAAAAATACTAATTTTAATAAACTTCTTTGTATTTTTTATAGCTTAACTAAGATTTTACAGTAAAAAAAATATTTAAGTCTTTTAATATAAGCAACCTTCATTATTTAATTTTATTCTTCTAAGGTTTAAAAGAACAAAATTCTAAAAGAAAGAGTTAATTTCTTTTTTTTAAATACATGTAAAAATACATAATATTGTAATCTTAGGGAAACTTTTAAGCTAGCCTATTCTTTACTTAAATCAAGAAAACTAATTTTGTTTTAAAAAAAAAGGAAAAACAAGGTTTAACTTACAAAATGTTAAATAAAATTCCTTATTTTAAATCGCTAGATTTCAAAATTCTTATTTCTTCATAACAATTTTATCATTACATTTTTATTTAAAAGATTTTTTTAACCCTTTTATATTTTTAGCTTTCTAATGAAAGGAAAACACAACCAAACAGCCAATCCCCTCTGTTTTTTGAAAAAAAAAAACACAAAAAGCCAAACTCACACAGGGCCATTAAATTAAACACACACACAGCTTCTTTATTCTCTCTTTCTCACATACACACACATAGCATACATACATACACACACACACACACACACACATATATATATAATACACACACAGTATATATATATTAT
The DNA here is from genome assembly GCA_034768845.1 of Heliamphora exappendiculata. Classification (NCBI taxonomy): domain Eukaryota; kingdom Viridiplantae; phylum Streptophyta; class Magnoliopsida; order Ericales; family Sarraceniaceae; genus Heliamphora; species Heliamphora exappendiculata. The sequence goes on along the minus strand of JAOTRH010063577.1, from coordinate 3,609 downwards.
ACATATATACACAGCATATATATACACATATATCTTCCACACACGGTATGTATATTTAGTATATATATACGTATATAATACATACAATACGCACACATACACGCACGACGCACACACACAGCGAACACAGCGCGCGCGCACACACACCGTACACTATATAGAGAGAGATGTATACATATTACATGAGTGAGAGAGAGAGAGAGAGAGAGAGAGAAAACAGCGCAGAGGGAGAGAGAAGGGAGAGAGAGAGCAGAAAGAGAGAGAGACAGAACAGAGAGAGAGACAGAAAGGGGGGAGAGACAGAGAACAGCAGAGACCAGCGGCGGTGAACGGTGGTGAACGGCGGTGGTTGTGCTGCGGCGTGGGGGGTCGATCGCGGTGTCGTTACTGCTTCAGTTTGAAGCTTATAGCTTCTGTAGCTTCAGAGAATATATATATATATTATATTGGAAGGCTCAGAGATATATATAGATATATATTATATATATGGCTATATTTAGAACTTGGGATACTTGTTTCAAATAAAATTTGCGTTTGCGTGTGCCAAGAAGTGCAAGTTTGCCAGGTATATATAGGCATGGTTTGCGTGTGCCAAGAAGTGTAAGTTTGCCGGGTATATATAGGCATGGCGTGAGGGATGGGTGGCTCAGCGCATGATAAAGTCTGTTTCTTGCCTGCCAAGTGTACGATGGCTTTAATTTTATACATTATAAAATTTTTAATGTAAAATTTTTAATTCAAAAAAATATAAAAATTTTGGTATAAATTTTTAATATATTTTTATGAATTATCATAGTTAAACTCTTTGTTAAGATTTTTTGTCTATTTAATATTTTCTATCGTGGTTTATCGATTATTAATATTTTTTATTGTTGTAAAATTTTAAATTTAAAAAATTTTCAAAAATTTAAGTTTGGTACGTTATTTTATGATTTACCATGGCGTCGAATTTTGTAAGAAAATATTCTAATTAATAATTGTTTCAATTTTTTATTAATTAAAACTTTAATAGATGTAAATTTTTAAATTTAAATTTCAAATTTTAACATAAAATTTTACTAAATTATTCTAGATTTATAATTAATTATTTATTCTTATTTAGTTTTTTTATTTTTTTTATTATTATTTTTTTAAAAATCGAGTGTCACACCCTCCCCACCTTTAAAAAATTTGCTCCTCCAAACTTAACATGAATCTTTAAGGTGATTGTATAAATTTTCTATTTGTAGCCATCGTCTTAGAAATTCGTACATGTGACGTTATTTTCTTGATTTTGTGGATCTCTAGGTGTTAATGTGTAAAGGTGTCGTTGTCTCCGATTATTATATTGATTCATATCTCGAATCCTTGGTCTCGAGTTTTGATTTGTAACTTCATTTCTTGTTGTTAGTCCGACTTCCTTTTGAATTTTTAAACAAATTTTCTTGTAATGGTCTGCTGATCCATATCTCCAACATCTATTTGTTAAATGTTGGCACGTCTCGATATGTCTGTTTCCGCAAACATCGCATGGATTAGCTCGCTCATTTCGACTATCCTCTTGTCTTATTGTGCCAGAATTGGATCTCTTCTTCATTCTTTCATCAAATTTCTCAATATTCGAGTCTCGGCGTTTTCGATTTTTAAGAATTTCTCGACTTTCTTCTTTTTCTTCTTGTTATACTAAAAGCGCTCGGTCAATTACTCCGGAATATATCGATAATCTTAGCGAGGCATTACCATTTCCTACATCAAGCATAAGATACGTACATCACAAACAAAAGATAGACTAATTCAACTAAGCGTTTAACTATACGAATTCTTATAGTTTCATGTTCTACTGGAATGTTAATAAAGTCATGGAATCGCAACCTTCGAACAGAAGTCACATGGGTCGAGGACAGCTACTGTGTATGTAATCCTATGGCTCTGGGTTTTTAGAAAAATCCAAACACTAAAACTCTGATACCATCTCTGTCGCGTCCCATTTTTATAAATGGTATTCGTGACCGGCCAGTGAGTCAAGTTCACCCGATGCCTACTTTCAAACCGTTTAAGAATTTTCAAAAATATTATTTAGAAAAATTTTAGCAACAACAAGAATTTACAAATATACCCAGAGCCAAACTAGTGTCATGAAGTATGTTAACTTTACAGTAGTAGATCTGAGTATAAAATATTTACATCTAAATATAATTAGGTACATGTGTCTCAACTAATAACACAAAAATGATAGCTTCTTCTCTTCGATCGTCTGTCATTCACCTTACCCTGAAATGCCACAATATTAATTTCATAAGTACAAAACTTGTGTGAGTGCACATACATCAAAGTTACAGGTTTGTCATTGAATATCAATTTTACCGTACGAAAATATCTCATCAAACTGTTTTGTTAAAAGCATTATTTTTCATAAACATGTTACAGGTATTAAGTCATAGCAGGTTTTTATAAACAAGCTACATGATTATGCCTTAGCAGATTTTTCATAAACAGGTTACAGGCATTAAACCCTACATACGATGATATGCTAATGGCTATGCCAGAATTATGTAGAGAGCGACCCCACAACTCTTTTCATTATGATATCATAACCAACAATCACTTAGCCGTGATCCCATCCTTATACACCTTGGGTTCCATACCCCAGCGACCAGACTAACACCATTTAAGCTATCAATATATACATAATTTCAGGATATTTATGTATTTTTCAAACTAAGGATATTCACATTTTTCACAGATATACCTATTATAGAAAAATTATACGAAAAACATTATTTTATGTGAAAACACAATACTTTGCATTTAAAACATAACATGATTTACATTCAAAACATAACAAGAAAACTTAAATAACAAAGTTATATGAGACTCACCTAAATTTAGTAGGACTTATTTAGTTGACTTGTCCCAAAATGCCAAAACCTAGATGAGCATATAAAAATACTAAATTTAATAAATTTATCATAGTACTCTAAAAATTATGGCTAACTTATTGTAGCAAAATTTCTTTATGCTTAAACTCCCTAATTAAAAACTCATAACACTAACCAAATTTTGAAAAAAAAAACTTATAGTTTTATTCAAATCTCACACTTACTAGAACTCATGTTAAATAATAAAAAAAGAAGATTTTTATTTTATTTTTCTTATTTATAAGCAAGAAAACAATATCAAAACACTCATTTTACAACTTGGTTTTAAGCTTTGTAATACAAAAACTTAATAAAATAATTAAATTAACACCTAATTCATACAAATCATTAACTTTCTTAAAAACTTAAAAGTAAGAATTTATTTTTAATTTATTTTATTCTAAAATACCTTACTTCCGTTAGATTTTTATTTCAAAAAAATAACTAGATTTCTTTAATTTTATTTTAGAATAAACTCTTGATTACAATCTCAAAAATTTCCATTTTGAGTTAAAACCGGTTTAACTAATAAAATAAGTTTTAAGATTTGGCATAGTACTAATTTAAGTCCATTAATTTCATTAACTTAAAGGATTTTTATACAAGAAAAACTTATTTTATTTATTCATTCATTTATTTATTTATTTATCAATAGTTTCTTTTCTTTTTCATAAAATTCTATTAATACCTTTTTATAATAAATTATGAGTTT
>JAOTRH010063566.1:0-18427 GCA_034768845.1 Heliamphora exappendiculata | reverse complement strand
TCAATAGCCACTCAAGCTTTGGTTTCCAGGCTTCAATTGCAATTGAATGGCCAATCCAATTGTAATTGATCCAGCCACTGAAATCTGGATTTTCATGGCCAATAAAATTCACAGATTCCAACATCCACCTCATAATGCCTTAATTGTCTCATCAAGCTTTCTTTCTCTGTGAAGTTTTTAGGGTAAAATTTGTCTACAAACTTGCAAATATCATCAATTTTGAAGGATTTGCACTTATCTTTAGGATTCAATGCACAACTAAGAGTTAATATCTTCACTGCATTTTTACTAAACCCTATTATTCAATTCTTGCAATTAAAAATCTTCCATAATTGTAAAGACCTATTCTATAATTGTAAAGACCCAAGTAAATCGCTGACTTAATAACTTGAATAAAGAGCCTAACAATGAGACCTAAAATACTTAAACCTAAATTATTAGTAGCAGCTAAGAAGTTTCTTTATATACTAAATCTAATTTCTATCTCCCACCGATTTAGAATAGAGATACCCTCATCGTGTGGCCCAATTTCTTTCCTTGGTTCAGATGTGGATAGCAGTACATTAGTGGACACAAAGCATCTCATTAGAGTGCACAAGGTATATAACCTCAGGGCCTCTATCTCTTTTCAGAACTTCTACTTCTCTATCTATACCGCTATGGAGCCTACACAGGACCACGGTTGGCTCTGATCCCATTTGTAATAACCCAAATGAACCATTAGCCCAATAACTTTACTAAAGTACTTAGCTATCAAATATTTGGAATTTCTATGTCATGTTCAGTACAAAAGTATTTCACCTTCGTCAAAAGATTATCCCGTCCATCATCTCTCTGCTATCAAATAAGTGCTTTTGTTGTTGATACAAGATATAAGTCATTTAGAATATCCTAAGACTTTCATTGCAAAACTTGATAGACTATATGTGTGATCTCTATGATCTTTCATAAGATGCAAGATGGATATAAATTTAAATGAATTCATTGAGTCAATAATTGAATTTGCATCTCCCCGTTGAGAGGGATTAGTATCATCATTAATGATATTATTAGAACCATACGTGTTGCATTGAACATCTTGATTAAGGTTGAAATGGATTTCAAGTGAAAACTCCAACGAGCATCTCCCACTCGTTGTGAAGTGCCAATTTGACTAAGGCATGTGCCAGTCTCAAGTTCACTAATTGCAATCAAATGGGTAATTTTAGTAGTGTAAGTTTCAATTCATCATTGCGCTTGCAAAAAGCACCAACAATGTTGACAATAGATGCAAATTCAAAAAAGAATTGATGAATATAGATGACATCTCTTAAAACTTTAATTAATGCCAACTGCAATCGATGGGAAAACAATGAACGTAATAAGCATAAAGAGAATCATTAGCAACCAAAGCTTGTAACTCATTGAATTCACCTCTCATATTACTTACACCATCATAATCTGGACCCCAAAGATTTTGATAATCAAGATCTTGATAAGAAGAGATGGAAAAAATTGCATTTTTAGGAGTTAATGTCGTAGTATCTGTAACATGAGCAATACCAAAGAAGCATTTATGTATAAGACCTGCGGCACAAAAAAAACTTCATAGTGCCAAACCGTCCAAACGAACGGGAAACCATCCTAATGGAATTCGTACGAGAAAAACAAAAATCATTCCCGAATCTCGAAACTAAAACCTGGTACACCCACAAGGAGGAATAGAAATTATACCTACGTGACCCCTCTAATTTGATCACGTTTATGTACTTAAACTTGAATATGAAGATCAACACAGCAAGCCGACAATCTCATCTCCGTTTAGATTTTCTGTTGTATTCCTAATGCTGAAACAAGAACAGAGTGTGAGCTCTGATCCTTATTGTTTCTAACTCCGTCTGGTTGCATCTCTTTTTCTGGTTCTCACAAACATGTAGAAACCTTAAAAGACTGAATGATAATTCGTGTCTGACGGCCAAAATTATAACAACATATAAATAGGTTAGAACATAGTGCTAAGAAGTAAATAAGATTCGGGCATCTAATGTGATTAAGAAAACCCACTTCAACCTAGAAATAATTTTTTACAAATATAAATTATAAATCATACCACTAAAGAATTGTAATTGCACTCCCGGCCTTATTCTCAAAACTAATTATTCGAACCGCTATTATTAAATACTTATTATTCTCCTCATGTTAAGATTACTTATACCGTTGATTAAATTAGATTACTGACAATTATATTTAATCGACATCTTTAATACTTCTTTAAGACTTTATGCTTAACTTATTTGATATGCTGAATTATAAAATCTACCTGTAGAGTTTGACACGAGCAAAACTTATAAATTTCGTTAAGGGGGTATCATCAATTCATATTCGGGATGTGGATTCCGTCAATAATTAATATCTACCATATATTTAACATCGTTATCCAACTCACCGAAATTATAGACCCGTAAAAGATCGTATCATCTAATGAATCAAAATAATGAACATTAAATATACGAGTCTAATAATTATTTTGGGATTAAGAGTATAAGTACTCATAATAACTATGTGGTGTAAATTAATTTATATAGTCAATATAAAATTAATTATCTCAATGTGGTCATGTTCATTACACACAAAATGTACTAGCACAATGAATTGGAACAATTACCATTTTTCGTAATCAAGATAGATCTACTAAAATACTGTGCTACAGCTTTATCGATGATGTGTCCAATTTCATTTAAGAATATAAATCATAAACTTATATTTTACAATAATTGATAATCTAATCTTTCATGTATAAGTCGAACTCTACACACCAGATTAATTACTATGTAAAATAAAAGACACTCATGCACAATATTAAATAAATAATGAAAAGTATACATTACTCATACAAATTCTTATTAAAATAAAAAAATAATTTTATTTATAAATAAAAACAAATACCAAAATTTAAATATAATTTTAGTATACAACCCAAACAGAGATAACATATGAAGCTCCAGAAGCAAATCTAGAAAGTGTTGAGTAGGGGGAGCAACCCCATCTACCAAAAGTTGTTGAACATCTGCTAGATAGCCTAGGTTTTGAAGAGATTGACTAGGGAATTCAGGCCATCTAGCAAATGTTTTTCTTTTGAGTACATTGTTCTCACCGATGAGGAGACCAGAGAGTTTTTAAGATTCCCAAAGTCGTGATGAGAAAAGTCAATAAATATAAGAAATGCAAGAAGAGACGAGTTCTTTATAAAAGAACCAAACCTATGAAATGGTAAGACTTCAAAAATGTAGGGAACGGTTAAAATAAGTGGAGTATTCAAGTTGAAGAAAAGTGGGAATGAAAATCCAGTTAAGCACAAAGTTCGCATGGTTGTTAAGAGCTTTGCTCAAAGGAAAGAGAATGTTTTTGATAAATCTTCTCGTGTTGTAAAGATGACGTTCATTCGATTTGCATTAGGATTAGTTTCCATATTAGACTTGGAGCTCGAATAGTTAGAAGTGAAGACTGAATTTCTTTAGGGGAATTTGGGAAAAAAATTTACATGGAATAATTAAAAGAAGTTGAAGTTCGTGGGAAAAAGCACTTAGATCGCAACATAAAAAAAAGTCATAGACTGAAACAAGCACAAAGATAGTGGTACAAGAGATTCGACACATTCATAATGGATCACGGGTACAGTCAAACTGTTGCAGACCAGTGCATATATATGTCAAGCAATTTTCTAACAAAAACTTCATCACTCTTTTATTTTATATCGATGACATACTAAATCTTTGACATGATACCACAATGATTAGCAAGATAATGGAGAGTTGTTTAAATCCTTTGACATAAAGGACTTTGGTTCAGCTAAACAAATTTTAGAAATAAAAATTGCCAACGATAGAAAGACAAAGAAGTTTGGTTATCGCAAGAAAAATATGTTAAATGAGTGATTGCAAAATTCAACATGAAAATTTCTAAACTAATCGGGCCCACTAGCCAGCCATTTTAAGTTAAGTAAAACTACATGTCCATCTTCTAAAAAGAAAAGAAAAAAATGGAGGCAATTCCTTACTCCTCCACAGTAAAGAGCTTGATGTACGCTACCGTGTGTGGATAAATATTAATCACACTGTTATCATTTTGAGAAAATTTCTCTCCAATCTAGAAAAAGACGATTGAAAAGTTCTCAATTGAATTCTAAAATACCTCAAGGGGTACATCCAAGATGTGCTTATATTTTGGTGAAACTAATCTAGTCTTGAAAGATTGCATAGATACGGACATAGCTAATGACCTTGATGGTTGAAAGTCAACATTTGAGTTTTTAATTATTTTTTGCAGGGAGAGCTATATTAGAGGTGTACAAAAGGTCCAAAAAATTCAAAAATTAAAGCAAATTCACCGATATGAGTTGAGTTAGTTTAATTTTTACAAGTAATTGGTTTAATTCTAGATCCCAAAAAAGATAAATTAATAATATTAGTTCGGTTTCTAAGTTAAATTGGGATTAACTTTAATCAAATTGTATAAACCTAATTAATATAAATACACACACACATATATATATATATATATATATATATATATATAAAAGAAATAAAAAAAATATCAACCATTAGATTAAATGTATAATTATTGTGTGATTTAAATAGAAAAAATAAATTTTTTTCTAGTTTTACAAATTAGAAAAAATAGTTATTAAATTAGATCATTACTATTAATTATTATTTATTTGTCATATGTTATTTATTTATATAAAAAAATTTTGTTACATATTTGTCATCTATTTCACTAATAGATTGTAAAATAATCATTTTAAGCTTTTATTTCATGCTTTTATTATACTGTATGGGCGTTAATTTTTATTTGTTATTTATTTTAAAATCTTAAAATTTATACATAATAATTTTTTTCTTGCACACAAAGTAATTTTTAAAATTCATAGAGCCATGGTTTCAAACCGAACCAACCCAATTTTTGTTGGTTTAGTTTGGTTTGGTTCTATAAAATGATTTGATTAGTTTAGGATCTAAATAAATAAAACTAATTAAAATTAATTTAATTCTAAATTTAGTACGGGTCAAACTAAACTAACCTATGTGTACTCCTAAATTATACCGTGACAGATGATGCCACAATATGTGTTTTTATTTTACGAGTTAAAATGAATACAATGTAGGAGTTTACTAACTTGGTTTTTTTAACTTGACAAATTAAATCATTCTGTACCTATCCCTTTTGATTTTATAATTATTTAATATTATAATAATATAGTTTTCATTAATATTATTAAAAATATTTTATAAATATATCTTTTATTACAATGCGTAAAAAAATTAACCTTTTAAACTTTTTTTTAGCAAGACAAAGAACTTATTCTGACTTTTTTATAATTGCAATAAAATATTTAAAAATAAATTTTAAAACTAATTTACCAATAATTGCATTAGTTACCCTAACCCTTATCTCTTAATTAGGGGTGCACAAAAAATTTAAAATAATTGTTAAATTGCCCATACCAGTTCGAACAGTATGATTTGTTCAAGTTATCTATTATAATGATGTGGTTCTGATTCTATGTTATAATTGTTGAATTTTTAATTTTTATTAAAAAAAAAATCGTTCAAACTAAATCGAATCATTGTTTTAGAAGTATATATATATTTTTATATTTCATATTCCTTTTTTCTTTTTTTAAATTCACTTTAATAATTTTATTCTAAACAAATATACTAAAAAAATAAAAATAATTTAGTCTAAAAAAGTTAATGTATAATTACAATTATCGTATTTTAGTACAAAGCAATCTAATATTTAACTACTAACGCGTTATTAGAAACTGGGGTTTCAAAAAAAAAATTACTTATTTAATTGTTATTGACTATGCTTACATTAAATGAGTGCTTACCCTATATATTTATATTTTAACTTCAAGCTTTTGAATAATAATTTAGGCTAAATATGTTTTAGGCTAAATATGTTTTAATTTTGTACGTAATAAAATTAGTTTCAAGTATTAAAAATAAAAAATCAAAATCAAACTAAAATCAAACAATTTTTATAAATTAATTTTAATTTCACTTCACAACTACAACGATTAGGTTTTGATTCTAAAATCTTTGACACCATTAAGTTCAGTTATCAGACAAATCCAATTCGTGTGCACCTCTGAATTAGCAATCCCACCCATTGTGTTCCGGGCGGGTTGCGAAATCCGGGGACCCGCGTGGTCTCAATATAAACCAAACGAATAAACGATTCTCTCTTCTCTCTCTCTCTCTCTCTCTCTCTCACGCAGATCTCTTTGGCCCTCGGATAGCATTCGTCTGTTCTCCGACTTTGGTGAGACTCAAGAACATCACCTGATCTAGGTCTTGATCTGCGTAGAATCTTTATTGTCTTTTATTTGTTCTTCCGTTGAATTCAGATTTGTTAATTTGATTTTTCGTATGATAATGCAATAGTTGTATTTGATGCTTGAAAGATGTGGCCAACTTGCTTTTGATTGGCGTTAAAACCTTAATAATTTGAAACAGATGTATCTAATTGTTGTTCAATTGATGCGCACTCATTATGTTTTCATGTTGATTAAAAAAAATACTGATTTCGTTTTCATGATTTAACCGTCAATAAATTTGAAACTGATCATATTCTTATTAATCTCAATAGATACATATATGAATGTATGAGTTCTTGAAAATTATCGTAATGTTCTTGATTATGTATGCTTATTTGTGCTTTCCGAATTACTACATTTTTCGGACAAGTGTTTAGTATTATAACCAAAAAAAAAAAAAGAGAGATAACACAGAAAAGATTAGGATAGACCCCAAGGGCCTACGGCATCAACAAAAACAAAATAATAAAAACAAACAGCACCCTAACCTACTAAAAAAGATCTTACAACCTTAGAGGAAAGGAGAGCAAAGCAAAACAAATAACTACCAAGCTAGAAAACCAAAATTTCTTAGCATAGATAGAAATGTTTCTCTTTATCAGGTCAAAGGTTTTCAATTTTCTCAAGTAGTCTCTTCTTAGCCTCACCCCTTGAAGATGGAGTCTTCCAAGGAGTAACTAAGTTTTCATCTGAAAAAGACTCTAGGGGTCCCTTCAAGACGTATTGGCCAGCGATGACCCCCCTCAATATTATCTTTGCTTCTTTTATCCTACTAGTGACATCCCCTTTTGCATCTTGCTCTTGATTGTTACGTAAAAGTAGAAAACCACAAACATTAGGCACATTAATCAAATGAGAAATATATACATCCACCCACATCTTTCCCACTAACCCTGTTAATAACATTACTCCCTTGGTGAGAAGGAGAGCACACATTTTCAACTTGAAGAGAATCCACTACCACACTTGAAGCTACACACTTGGATACAAAATCTTCTTTGGGATCTGAAGATGCAAGCACTTCAAAAATACTAGAAGATGAAGGACAAGATGGAATTTTCTCAACCGGCAAAGCTTGAGTAGCTCCCTTACCTTTCTTTCTTGTTACCTCTTTCGACTCATTTGGTTTAAGCAACCCTTGTCTTCTTCATTTGGCTTTCTTATCCTTTGTGCTTGCCTTTTTCTCTCTATTGTTGTTTATGAAAGGAGGTATGAACCAAAACTTTTAGCTTAAAAGTATAAGAATTATTTGAGCAGCCAAAATTTGTGTTTTCATCACACTTTTGTGCCATCCATGGCATTCTCACTCTAATCTCACATGGAGTCCCATAACATAAATTTAACATAAAGTCTTTGGAATTTCCTTATTAGCTTGGATTTCTACACAAACTCTAGCGAAAGCAAGTCTACTATTGGACTAAGTATATCCAACAAGATGCAAAGGAGTACCAATAACACTAGCTACATAACCAACTCATCATTCATCCAAAGATCAAGAGGCACATTATAAAATCTAACCCAAACCGGCACACTAGAAAATTCATTCTTAGACAATTGCAAACTGTGCCATTTCTTGACAATAATTAAGTGGCTCCCAAAATGATAAGGGGCATCCTCCAAAATTTGTCCAAGAGCATTTTCACTCTTAATTTTGAAGATAAAGAAGCCATTCTCATGAGTGGCAATCACATTAAGATAATCCTTCCATAATTTTTCAACCCAAGACTTAACATGATGAAAAGAAAGCCTTTTATCTATGAAGAAACCCACCAAAGCATGTTCTCATTAAGGGAGCCCAACCTTAAAGATCTCAAGGCGAACAAAAAGTTCATAATTCTAAAAATGAGCTTCAAAATACCTAAGATTTTTAGAAATTTTGTCGGGTATAACATTCTTTTTTTAACAGATCTGACCACAATGCACCATTCTTAGTAGCAATAAACTAACTAGCACCAGTACCTGAAGCTGTAGCAAAAAAGTGGTTAGTAATACCCCTTATTTCATGTGCTCAACCCCTTGATCTTGACCAACACCCTCGCCATGTGGCAACAATGAGCTTTTCCCATTTTCATTTGGAAGTTTAGAAGATTGGGCGGTGGCATCAATTTGATTACTAGACACAAAACTGGGGCCATCTCTATTGCAATATTGTAGATCTTTACATCAAAAACCTTAAGACCCATATGGCCCCTCGCAATAGTGAAGGACAAGGATTCACCCACATCAACATAAGTTTGGTTTGACTTAGCTCCAACTGAAGGTTTGTTACCCAGATCAGTTACAGGCAAGACCCCTTCAGAAATTGGCAGTCTCCCCACCATTACCTGATGTGCCTCAGGAGTTTCAAAGTTGACACACACACACAAACCCTTACATTCACAAAAATCCTCATCATCAAGATCAAAATCAATATTGGGACGCTTTTTGAGGAATTTGTATGGCTGAAACCTATTCCTTACTAAGTGGGCATGCAACTCTTTGAATGTATATTTTGTGGATGGACTATGTTTGATTCTAGCATTTTTTCTCATTGAATAAAAAAATAATCATGAAAACTTTGTGAAGAACTTGCCTTAGTTTGTTCCATTGCCTCTTTCGTTCTTCAACTGGCTACACCTCACTGTCATTTTTGCATTTATATCTCTTCTCTCTCTGCTTTGGGTGTGATTGAATTGTGAAGACGAAGGTTTCGTCGAAGCCGTAGAAAGTAAATGGCTCTGAGAACATGGGCTATTGGTGAACTGATCTGCTCCAGTAACTAGCTAGATCTAGTGGCTCAACTGCACCTGAAAATGGAGCTCTGCGCTGCTGGATCCTGGAGCCATGTCAACACACTTCAATTGAATTACCAAATGGCCTATAAAGGGAAACCAATGAATTATTGTTTTGGTTTACAAAACATAAATTTGGGACATATTTTTATTTTTGACCTAATTTGGATTGGGTAGTAAAGTAAGAAATTATCAGAATTATTTTTTCTTTTCAAATTTTCCCACATTCTGCTACAATGAAATATATGACGATTCACTTGTTTCTTTCTCTGTTCTAAAGGAAATACATTATTGTGCTTTACTAATTAGTTTCCCTACAATGATGTGTCAAAAAGGTTGGTTTGGGAATGGCTGAACAGAAGAAGAAACAACCAGTTTTCACCAAGGTTGAGCAGCTTCGCCCTCTAGCTGAAGGGCTTAACCTCACCGTAAAAGTTGTTAGTTCGAAGATGATAATGCCAAGGGGCCGGGGCGATGGAACTCAAGGACGCCAAATGCGACTTGCTGAATGCTTGGTAGGTGATGAGACAGGAATAATAATCTTCACTGCCAGAAATGATCAAGGTTTGATGTGTTGATACATGCACTTGTGCTTGAGCTTATCGATGTTTTTCATATTATCTTCCTGATGCTATTCTTGTTTTTTGTAGCCTTTTGTTGTGATATCTTGTCCGTGCTATAAATCATATGTTGTGTGTCAACTGTCTGGCTTTATTATTATTATTCTTGTTAGTGTCATTATTATTAGTGTCTTCGATGACATTATAACTGTTAATTAGTTTAAATATAATTAATTGTGGTAAGGGTAAAATGGCTAATTGAGCATGAGCATTGTGTCTCAAGTGTCCACATTGTTATTTTGTGTAATGCAATAAGTACTTCATCTTTGATGGACTATTTTGAATTTTGCGGGTTACATGCTAGAAGGTCCTCTAATGAAATTTAACTCTGTTGTATATTTTGGTCTTCTATTGCCATTTGGTGGTCTTTAGCAAGTCAACTATTGCTCCTTATGAAACTTTTAGTAACTAGGACCTTGCGGTGGATTTAATGGGGCAGAGAGGTCAAGACAATGAATTACGGAGGGCATCTCAAGTGACTAGCATTTCAGTGGTTCCTTACTTTGAGTTGGTTGACAACTTCATAATTTTGTCAAGTGATTTTCACCTGCAACTTATGCTGGTGTGTTGAGGGATTAACAAGGCAATATTCATATTTGGAGTTAATCACTCAAGACAATATTCATATTTGCAGTTAATCATCCAATGGCTGTGGGAGCAAGTTAGACAATGATATAGGGTTGCTTCTGTTAGATAAACTGATCACTGTGATTCATAATAAATTTTTTAATCTTTTGGCAACCCTAACACTTGCATTCACAGTTCAGGAAAAAATCTGGTTTCTATGAAAACAGTCTCCTTATCGCTTTGAGCCGTTGACCATTTAACTTTGATTTGTTCTTCTTGTCATATGGATCCAAAAGGTTGATGAGCTGATAGCATGGACTGAACCAATGGATTTTGCAAATGTAAATGGAGTTGGAAGGAGGATTCGGACTTTGATAAAACTCATTATTAAATCTAGAGGTAATTAATTATTAGGCCTATTTAAAAGACTTATAGTAGGATTAGTCCCATTACAAAGATTTTTAAAGATAAAGTCTTATTTTTAGATGTAACTTTTAATTAGGTTAGATGTACTCTTATTTAAGTAATTTGTGGCGAGTTAGTTATATTTTTAATTGAAAACTTCAGTTTTTCAGGACTTTCAATATGTAGATTACTTTTTAATAAAAGTAATATTTTTGGAACCTATTCGTCGAGGTCCATTAAACAAAGTCCATATTGAACATAAATTATGTAAAAAATTAAATCGAGAAATTTCTTTGTTGCTGATTGAGAAAATTTTCTATTGCGAGCTGAAAATTTCTCAGTTTGCAAAAGTTCTCATTTTTCAGTTTTTAAGATGGTATTCAAGTCTTCTATTCAAAATCTGAGATATTTTTAATTTTTTTAATTTTAAAATATGTTTTTTTAAGAGCAAAGTGTTTTTGGTAAATTTCTCAAAAAATATTAAGTTTCTCAATATGTTGAAACTAATAAATTTCTTTATTTTAAGATCAAAAAATTAGTTTTAAAAATGACAAAAATTGATAGATTTTATTCTTTTGCAGAATTGGAAAATTTGTTCTAGTCTAAAAAAGTGGAAAATTAGTCAAATTTCTCATTTTTTTAATTTTACAAAATTTCATATTGAATATCGGCCTTGTTTAATAAATGCTGATGAATATGTTTCAAAAGCACAAATTTTATATAAAAAAAATAGATTTGTATATTTAAAGTTATAGAATTTTAAAGTTTGTCATGAAAAATGAAATTAACTCATCCGATCAACGTTAACTATGTGCGCTGGATGCCTAAGTGGAAGGAGGGTTTGCTTGCAAAAGGGTATTATATAAGGAACACTAAAATGTGATGGGATTACAATTTAGAAAAAAATAGACTTAGAACTAATTCTTATAAGATTTTTATATTTGAGACCTCTATCAAAAAGCCCCTTAAAGCTACACTAAGCAAAATTGTATTTATGAGGCTTTTGGGTGGGGACAAGGGCTTTAGAAAATTTGAACCGGACAAGATTTACAGTTGGTTGGGCAGAGTTTAAGTTCCAGAACTATTCTGAAAGATTGATCTTGCAATCACTTTTGATGCAATGTTATTTAGACCTTCTTAGTCTTCATGAGGAATGAAAACTATTTTTTCTTTTAACTATAGGTCAATAAATGGCCACCCATTGTTGTATCTCCTTTAAAAGAGATGTGAAACTAATAGAAACAGTTTCTCACATCTCACATTTGATTTAAATGAGTAATTCATGCATTTCAAGACCCAAATTAATGTGAAAGAAACTTAAGCTGAGGATTCCTATGCTCAAATTACTAGAAAGTTCGTCTCAAGTTATGCAATTTAAGCTTAAGGTACAATTTTCCAGATTGCTTGTTGATGTGGTCCCCTAATATGTATTAGTACTTGGTGACCTTTCTTGGAATTCTGGAATTTTTTGGCACCATGAATCCAATCTTCATGGTAAAATGGTGGGGTAACCCTCGTTGAAGATAAATGGAGCAAAATAGATTAAACTAGTTTAGTCACATCCACCATATATCAATAGATGCAAGGTAAATAATAGTGATAGGGTTATTGTCTTAAGTAGCATAGATATGGAAACATGACACAACATTGGCACGTCAACTTAAAAAAATGCAGAACACAACACTTGCACAACATGTTAATTATTTATATAGTTATATGTTTATAATATTTTAAATATATGAATAATTTATTCAAATAACTAAACCAAACTAAGTTTTTGTCCCAATCAATTAGGGTCAACTAAATAATTTATTCAAATATGATGAATAAGTCCTATTTTTAAACCATTGCTAAGCTTTTGTAGTAGGATTGAACCCATTGCTAAGATTTTTAAAGATAAAGTCCTATTTTTAAATATAATTCTTGATTATGAAAGATTTATTATCTTTGTTTAAATAATTTGTGGTGAGTAAGTTACATTTTTAATTGAAAACTTTAAATTTTCATTCTTAGTATGTAGATCTGTTTTTAATAAAATTAGTATTTTTGACACCTACTTGTCGAGATTTATCAAATGAGATCTATATTGAACATAAAATAATGCACACAAAAAAATGAACTGCTAAATTTCTCAATTTGCAATGGAGAAATTTTCCAACTCCAAACTTAAACATTTCTTGGTTTTTAAGATTTCTCATTTTGTAAATAGAAATGGTGTTCAAAATCTGAAAAACATATAAATTTTAAATTTGAAAATTTGAAACACAAGGGCTTGGTAATTTTTTTGATTTTTAAAACTTACCAATAAAGTAAAATTTAAAAGAAAATTACAATTTAAGCACTAAAGAATTATTAAATTCCTCAAGGTGTTGAAAATGATAATTTTCTCAGTTTTGAAATAAAAAATTAGTTTTGAAAACATAAAAATATTGATAGATTTTATTCATTTTCAAAATTGAAAAATTTCTCTGCTCCAAAAAATTAAGAAATTAAGCAAATTTCTCAGTTATGGTTTTTACCAAATTTCATATTAAATATGGATTTTTTTTAATACACCTCAATGAATACATTCCAAAAATATAATTTTTTTTTTGTAAAAATTGAATTTATATATTGCAAGTTATAGAATTTTAAAGTTTCTAATGAAAATGTTAATAACACACCATGTCATCATCAAGTATGTGCGTTAGATGTTTAGGTAGAGGGTGAGATTGCATGCAAATGGATATGTAAGGTATAGTAAATTATAATGGGACTTCAATTTTGAAAAAATAGGTTTGGAATTAATCCATGTAAGATTTGTATATTAAGGA
Source organism: Heliamphora exappendiculata (assembly GCA_034768845.1). Classification (NCBI taxonomy): domain Eukaryota; kingdom Viridiplantae; phylum Streptophyta; class Magnoliopsida; order Ericales; family Sarraceniaceae; genus Heliamphora; species Heliamphora exappendiculata. Next base: position 4,890 of record JAOTRH010063566.1, on the reverse strand, counting down.
CCTTTGTAAAAAAGATCCAAAAATAAGACATCTAACTAATTAAATTAAAAGATCTTATATTACTTTTTATAAATGTTTGAAAACATATTTAGTGTGCATAAGTTACGTTTGAAGAAGCCAAGACATTATTTTTAGGACGAAATTTATCACATTAAACATATTCAGAAGACTTAAACAGTGTCATCAAAATATGTATGAAGTGTAAGGAAAAGAGTCTGATATTATAAATTTTATTTTTTCAACTAAGACACAGAAGTGCGGCCTTAACTACTGATTTGCTCGAGACATGTTTGTGGGTTGGCGAGTGTGCAAGCCATTTTTTAAGGATAAAAAAACGGTTGGGTGCAATGCTTAAGCAATGTGAACCACTTTGGGCATCAGTGTTTTCCATTCTCCCATAGTTGAAACAATTCCAATGCAATGCCATCATTTAAAAGCTCTGCAACTTGAATTTAGTTCTTACACATTTCTTTTTAATTACCATATACCTCACTGTGTTATTTGTTTATTGCTTATGTACGTATTTCATGCGACATTTGTGCATCTATGTTTAGTGTTAACAAGCAAAATTTATTGTTTCCCAGCAGCTACGGATGTAATTGGATCAAAGAGACATAATAAGATCAGGCTTGCTATTACCACACGGTTATAAAATTGGCTTTGAATAATAAAAGGCTTTGTTGTGTATGGTCTAGGAGCCGACTGCCATAACATTCATTTTATGATCTTTCATTTTATGCGAGCATTGTTTTCTGCAGAGCCTACGCTGCAGGTTGAATGCAAAAGTGGTTGTTCCTATTTTAATATCCTTCACTGTCTAACTAAACTGCTTAGTCTATTTTGGGGTCAGTGGAGGTTTGGTGAAATATTTCAAATAGTGTTGTTATATTGACAACTGAGACAATATGTAGATTTGAGGAGGTTTTCAGTAAGCCATTTTGGTCCTTTTTTGGGCTTATTTATTCCTTATTAAGAGTTTTGAAACATTGGAAATGATATATCTATTAGAGTGCAGTTATCTGGTGTTTTATACCTTTTTAGAGTAAAAGAGAGAGATTTCAACCATATTATTTGTCAAAAAGTATTCATATTGGTTCCTCACCTTTGTCTAACCTTCCTCTCCCTATTTCTTCCAAAGTCATGCACCTTGTCACGAGCCACTTGCTACAAGGCTTAAAATGCTTGTGGAAGGCTTTGTGAGCATCCTGGAAGAGTCGAGAATGTTCTGGAAGAGTCCAAGATGAGGGAGAATCTTGTGAAGTAGACGAGTTTGGAAGGTTATGAAAGGGTTCCAATAGGTTCTTAAATAGTCCAAAAGTTCTTGAATAGTCCAAAGAGTTTTTGAATAATCCATGATGTTTTTAAGTACTCTTTAAAATTGTATAGAACTCCTCAATTCACTAGATTAGTGTAAAAAAAATTACAATGTAGTGGGGATGAAAAGATGTTTGAATATTTCTTCTTATTAATTGTGGCCATTGGATTGAAATGTTCCTAGCCGTTTATTGAGCAGGTTGGAGGCTATATAAAGCAGTGAAATCTCATTTGTGATATATAGTGACATGAAGAGCGAAAATGAGTGAGTTTTCTTGCAGAATTGGATTTATTTAGTATGAACTGACACTTAATTTTTGAAAGAATATAGAAAATATTAAAATTTTGAATAAGAAATTGATTACAATTCAATATTCATGATTTGTACTCCGTGCTTTACAAGACCTCACTTTTGTAGGCATTCCTTCTTTATTTGTGAATGCATTACATTAGCGCACAGCCGCAGACACAATTAACATTTTTTTTTTTTTTTTACATCTCATTGATTCTATATGTATGCCACTTACAAGGAAATAAATATCTTTTGTCTAGTGGATTTGATGAAAGAAGGTACAACTGTAATCCTGCGCAATGCAAAAATTGACATGTTCAAGGGATCGATGAGGCTTGCGGTGGATAAGTCAGGTCGCGTAGAAGTGGTTGAGTCTGCCGATTTCCATGTGAAAGAAAGTAGCAATTTGTCGATGATCGAGTTTGAACGAGTGGATGTCGTTATATAGTGATATTTTAGATGTTCTTTACTTCGCACTTCTACAGTTTTGTTACTATATACTGTAACGAAATATAAAGTCGGTAAAACTTTTTGGGTTTGGTTTGACATCCACTATTATGGTTGCGCAAAGATTTTATGATAAGAAAGTAGTTTTTTGTCATGTCTGTTTGTTTCACTCACTTTCTGTTTGTTTTTAGATGGCAAGACTGTTTTTCCGACTATACATGATTAATATTGCAAATTAAATTGTTTCTATCCCATATGGTGTACACTAATTAATGTATTGATGTGAAGTCTTCTTTTGTTTATAGGCACATCAATACATTTTTGGTTTAACCTTGTCTACCTTTTTGCTATAATTCATCTTATAGATGCCTGGTAATGCGAAAGACCATTACAAGGATTGGTTCGGGATTTTTAAAAATGGAATTTAATTGATTTAAACGATTAAATGGAGTGATAACTAATACAATAGAGAATGTAGAGTTTCAGTTAAGAGTTTTAATTTTCAGTGCTATTTACTTTTTGACTATATCTTTGAAATTTTGGATAATTTTACCCTTAATTAAAGTGTATATATGTATATTCATGTAATACTTCATTTCATATCGATTGGAGGTAAAAAAAAAATGGTATATAATGAAACAATATAATATTATTAATAACTTGAATTTAAATATTTTAAGTTACGTTGTTAGATTTTTTATTTAAGTTATTAAATTAATAATTCACGTGAGTTGTTACAAATTGTATCAAAATTAATCTTGATCTCATTGAAGGCGGCATCGTGAAGAGTGAATGGAATAAAAGCTCTAGAGAAAAGTAGATTTCTTGAAATTGTATACATTGTGTACACTAATGAATTGTTTTGTATTTGCTAATGAATTATTATTCACAACATCAATCAAGGAAAAAACTTAGGTTACACGACGAAAACGTCACATACTGAGTAAAAGACATTGTGATACTCTATTTCATATCAATAGGAGATAAATAAGTTTGATATATAATGAAATAATTTGAATATTACTAATAATTTAGAATTAAGAATTTTGAACTGCATCATTAAATTCTTTGTTTAAGTCATTGGATTAGTGATCTATTTAGGTCATTACAATGCATGTTTTTTAGACGATATTTTTTATTTTTTTTATTTTTCTTAATTGGAATATTTTTTTTTATTGTGATTGTATTTTTCTATTCTAAATATCCAGTCTTTTTTTAGTACTAATATGCTGGGGTGTTTGATAAAGTTACTGTTGGTGGTTTTAATTTTTTGTAATTAATTTTAGTTATAAATTATAAATTTTTTTAAACACTCACAGTTTTTATTATAATTTATAAATATTTTTTCTTCTATTTCAGCTACAAATTATAATATTTATCAAATACTTACATTTTCTGTTACAAGTTAAAATTTATAAATTATTAGTTTCAGTAATCTCAAACACCACCACTATTAAATAATGGATATATATGTATAAATATCAATATTTTGTGTTAATTTAGTCATTTATAATTAAAAATATTACTTGTATTAATGTTAATTACGTGTGCGTTTTTTATTGCTATAATATTTTTGTTTGTATTTTTTAGGGATGTTATCACTTTTTCTGTCACAAGGCTTTTTTAAGATGGCTTATTGCAAAAAAAAATGTGAATGTTATTGTTTTCTTTCTACATGTGAAATTAAATGGGAATTGGTTTTCTCATCCATTTGGTGATTTACTATTTGTGCGATATTGTTACATTGTATACTATTTTTTATTTTTAATAAATGAGAAATTTTATAATTTATATTCTAGTTGTATATTTAACACTGATTTCTTATTTTTGGTTCAATAGTGTATTTGTAATATTTACATTGAATACTAATTATTTATTTTGATTAAATGAAAATTTTCTAAATTTGTATCGGATTTGTACATTTAACTTTGATTGCTCATTAATTTCTCATCTTTAATAAAAGAGAAATTGCACAAATTATATAGTAATATAAATATTTGAAATAAAAATATTTAATTACATAATAAAAATATTACAATCAATAATCACCCCGTAAGTCAAGCTAGTAGACAACTATAATTTATAAGTTCATAATCCCATCTATACTAAACACTCTTTAAGTCGAGTCGAGCAAAGTGAGTAAAGAACTTAGAAAATAATAATAATAAAAAAAGAATATAATAAAAAGGGAAAAAATACTAAAAAAGCAAAGAAGGCATGAGATTAAAATGAAAGAGGAACAAAATAATAAATAAATTATCCATATTAATTCCCAATTCATTTTTGTGTCTCTTGTGAAATTGGATTGCAGTGGGTGGGATAGTGAAAGTGGGATCCAAGTGCAATGGTTCACATTACAACAGACAGAAAAGTGAATAGGTCCTACCCATAATCCAAACCATCATATTTTCATATGTTAAGACAGATAACAGAGAGGCTCAACATTCTCGAGCCTCAATAAATATATATATTTTGTGAGAGTAAAAAATCGTACATCTACGTAATGATTAATATTTTTAATAAAGAAGACGAATCAAGCATGCGGAAATTTTAAAATCTTATAAAAAAAGAACACTGTTAGCGCTTCGATCAGTATTGATCGATCGGAGACACTCTGATACTTAAGTCAGTTACAATTATGGTAACAAATAATATAATTCTTATATGAATATCTGATTACGTACTTTTACTTGTAGAGTTTAATTTTTATTTATAGGATAAGAGTTTATTTTTTTCAATAATTTTAATTATTATTTTGTGTTATCTTTTTAACAAAAAATTTATCATATCACATCTTTTGATGTCATCTTATTTCTTTGAGGAGATATAATTTTATC
>JAOTRH010063555.1:0-18427 GCA_034768845.1 Heliamphora exappendiculata | reverse complement strand
TCTGTCTTTCTCTCTCTTGCAGCTTGCACTATAACCTGAGAACTGTATCTCTCCTTTCTCACCTTCTGTCTGTTGCTCTCCTTCTCTCCTTTGTCTCTCGTATCTCTCTTTCGTATATCTCTTCCGTTTGTCCCTCTTCCCCTGTAGGATGACAGTATATATAGCCCTCCATCATGGAGGGATTACAGGGAGACCAGGAGCCAGGGAGATCAGGAGATCAATAGCTAGGGAGATCAATAGCCACTCATGGCTATTGATTTTCAGGATTCAATTGCTAATTGAATGGCCAATTCAATTGCAATGGAATACTGCTATTGAATTCTGGAATTCAATGGCCAATGAATTCACAGATTCCAACAGTTTTTTCCTTTTTGCACCATTCCAATAGTGTCCGAACGCCCTACCAAACTTGGATGTCAAAAATTTGAGGCACCAAACCCAACACTTCCCTACATCAGTTTGTAAATTGCAACTTTTACTAAATGTCTTCCAGTTTTCGATATCTACTATACCATCACACATATTTCCATGGATGTTTGTCCTTTTAAGTTGCACCTTACTTAATACATTTTCCGTCAAATGGTTATACATCTTGCCCATAATTAGATACCCAATGGCACTAAATGTGCATTCCACCAATTTTAAATGACATTATTCTTGTGGTGTTTTAAACTCTCCACCACCTTTATCTTCCAAATACTGTCAAAGACAACCATTGGTTTAATCAATGACTGGATTGCCATTATTACCAGAAATTTCCTTCTTGTAGATAGTCGTTATAGCCACTATATCTCTGCGATTATGTTTGGCAATGAATTCTGTTTAAGAATTCAATACCATAGGTATCCTTGCTTAACTCCTCATAGTTGTTCATACTTATCATGGATTCCCTTATTACCAAGTGGGCTTGAATTATTCTGGCTGGTGTTTTGGTTCCTGTACTGTGATTACATGACAATTGAACATTGTTGTGTCGATCAACCTAATTGTGCTCATTAGAGCTTGAGATCATTGCAAATGGTTACTTGTTGCCATCACGAGATAAGTCTAAGTTTACTTCAAAGCATAATTCAGCCAACATTGTGTTAAGTGGTTAATTTATCAAGATTTATGGCATCTTTGTCCAGGTAAGATCTTAAAAAAAATGGAGTTTCATTTTCTTCTTCCTTTTTTATGACAGAGAGATTAATTATGCTTTGTCATGTCAGTTTCTGTTATCAGTAGAACTCAACTATCCACATAGCATTTATATTTTTTTTGTTTGAATGATTAAAAAGGAAATTTATCATTTTTGTTTGAAAGAGAATCCTGTATAGTTGTCATATATCTTCACTGTACAAGCAGTGTAAATATAGGATCTTCTAGCAGCAATTTTCCAATGTAGCCATATGATGAACAGAAGAGCCCTACTGAGGCCTGTTTGGCTTCCTAAGTGCATGCCAAAGGGAGAATCTCAAGCATTTCAGCCAGTTGCCAAGACTCGTAGGAGAACTGGTCTGTTGGGTGCTTTGACCTATATGCAAAAACTAGACAAAAAACTAGAGCTTGAATGCTACAACTTTAATGTGTTTCAAACTCTAAGTGCTATATTGGAGCACAAGCTGCACAACAGTAGAACTCCAGCAAAGGGATATATATGAAAAATATTTTGAGTTCTAGGAAGCTTAATAGCTAATTATGAATGACCATAAAGTTTTGTATAGCTTCTTTGGAACCCCTAGTGGTGGAAAGCTTGTTAGACACATGTTGTAAACCATGCCGGTCACTTGTCATTTTTTTAAGAGAACAAATCACTTGTCATACCTTTTGTTTTTGGACAACTCTGTTTGCAATGCTTGAGCCACTAATTTCTCACGAAGTGTTGAACATAAAGCTTTCTAATCAGTGATAATTTTATCGTATCTTGTCGCCACTCCTTTCTTTTCTTTTCTTTTCTTTTCATTTCCTTTTGTCATAGCAGGATTCCTCTGTTGTGTCATCTTTTTACACTCAATCAGCTAATCTAGACAAAGATATTGGGCCTTCTGAGCAAGCAAGTCAACGTTTTAGAAGCAAGGATTGTTCTCATCCAATTCGACCATCTTGTTCAACTCCAGGTAATTCACCTGACACAAGGAATCTAGAACTGGAAGTGGAACAAAATGCCACGTTCAAATACAAAGACAAGAAGAAAGTGAGGCAGTAAGTATCTGCTCTCTCCTTGTGATCCTCAGATCAATATCATGGACCCTTGCAAAACCTTTTATTGAAAATCCTCCTGCCTGGTGGAGATTGAATTATTGCAAACTTACTTTTCTTTTCAACAATCATCCTTTATAGCGGGGTGTTTGGGAGAACTTCTACACAAACTTGAAACAAATCACTAAAAGTGAAAAAAAAAAAAAAAACTACTTAGAAGAAGTTTTGACAAACACCAAAATAGTCTTTTAATGCCTAGCTTCCCCAAATTCCTACATTACAATTCCAACAATTCTTGTTCAGTCATTTTGGAGTTACCCAGTATTTAGTTTTATAGTTTTTGAAGTTTTATAGGAGTTTGTTTATATAAAAACCTTGTGCTCTAAATTTCTAATACATGCATATTTGGTCAGTTTTTTGGTCCTTACCTTTAATGCATTGATTATACTAGGGAACAAAAGTTTGTTTCATTTATTTGATTTTCTGGGGAGTGGCTGAATTTAAAGAACTTTTAGAAGAAGTGTATGTTTGTCTGAGGACGGAAACAAAGGCCTTGTCATTTTAACAGAACCTTGTGGGTTTTTGCGTTGAAAGAGTGTTTTTTAAAGCCTTTCTAAAGATGCATATAATTTTAGGTTGAACATTTTCTTTTCTGAGACATTGTGCGTGCATTCATAGCATGACTTAGTTATGACATTCTCAAGTGAGAGGGATGAGTATAAAATGCTTCTCCTATCATTACTCCATGATCTGATGAAACAATTTTTGATTCAATTCAATCGGAGTTCTTCTGCTATGCACTTAGGCTTGTTTGTTTTGGGAAACTAGGGGGTTGGGATAGTACTAAAGGATGGGGGGCTACCATTTTTTCTCCTTGGAATAAATAGTCCTGCGATCGTGTATCATGGGATGCAGACTAATAATTCGGTAAGTTTTAGACTATTTGTGGGATAACTAATATCAGGCACCCATGTATTATAAGTAGCCGTCTCTGAATTACCTTCCCTCTTTATTCAATGACCAAGAATAACTCTATGACTCTTATATAATTTTTTATCTTACTTTAACGAAATATGAATTAAATTTCTCACTATATACATAGTACCTAGTATATAAAAAAAACATGTATTACTTATCACTCATGCTGTGCAACGAACATACCATTAGCTTCAATCCACAAAAAATAATAAAAGAAAACAAGAATAAATAGCAAGAACGCAAGAATATGCATGGTTCAGTAGTGTGCTTACGTCCACGGGCAAGGAAAAATCTTAACTATATTAATAAGGATTGCAAGTTTTATCTCTCACTCCATAGTCTTTTTTTGAGCCTCTCTAGTGATACAATACAACCCTAGATGAAGTAAAGGGTTCTATTTATATTCTTCCACAAATCTTACCTAAAAAATGCAACAGTTTGCAAAATAAGGACGGTGCTGTCCACACGACCTCATGCCCTTGTCTGAACGGAGATCAACAGAAAAAGAGCCTCCAGTGCACTAGTCGTCCCTATCTAGACGCCACCTAGATCCGTCCGGATGGCGGCCACCTGAGCCAAACGTGTGATAAGATTTTATTGAGTGTCTTATATTCTTCGGACCCATATAATTAGAATTTCGTAATTATATGGCAGTTAAAATTTTAAGATTTTTGCATATACACATGAGCCTTATTATTTTAGTAGGTTTGTGGAGAGTTGAATAAAAAGGGGTAGAGATGTAGTATGAAAAAATACCGAGTGTACGGGAGTAACCCTTGAACGGGGAAACAGAATTTATTTCAAGGTTCAAGTTTGAGGTGTCAGGTTTTTGGGTATTTTTTATTTCGGGATTGTACACTCTATGGTTATAATAGATTATTTCTCGCATCCGTAGACGTAGACAAGCCATATAAATTCTTGTATGATTTTTTCTTTAGCGTATGCATAGATATGCTTTTGTTCGTATTACGGGATTGATATTCAAATCCTAACATCCTTCCACCACCAGATGGCCCAAGGCCCCCGTCTAGACAAATAACTCTAGTGGGGAATTCTGGGCAACTTCAACAACTTCTATTCTATCCAATCTCAACCGGGATAACAAATAAGTCGAACCTTACTTGTAATGTTGCTAGGAGGAGGATGTGAGGCTTGTGATTGCTTGCCTCTAATCTGCAGATAAGGCTTGTCAATGCTCCTATAGCACATTCGTAACTACTACAATTTTCAGGTACGTGAAAAAAACTCGATTTTCATCTCAGAAAGCTAGAGTTGATGCACGAGCAAGAGATCGATTTGTGAAGGCAGAAGGCTATGAGTCTGACAGCGTCAATGTGACATGAAGCTATTAAAGAATACACTTTCCACTTTCCGCATATTGGTGTACAACATGTCTACCGGTATTCTCTTGTTTATAACTTCATTTCTACCAATTCTTTCAAGACATAATGTGCACACTTGTGCTTTAGTTGTAACAAAGAAAGAGCTCACAAAAAAAACAAAAACAAAAATTGGTGTATCTATACAATTCGATATTGGGCTGCTTGGATTTGTCGTACTAATTAAACATATACCTTGTGCTCGAGTGAATTACTTTTAGATGATTCTTTTTTATTTCTCTCAAACAATTTTCTCTAAGATGGAGGTTTTATTTATTTAATTTTTTATTTATTATTATTTTTTAATATGTAAGTTAAAGATACTCGAACTTGAGTCTCTCAAATCTTAATTGGGAAAACGTTATCTAAGCTGTTGATGTGTTCCTATGGACCACATTTTGAGATTCTAACATGCAAGCTTACAAAAACTGCCTCATCTCTTTGTATATTTGGCATTATGGTGATGGGTCGATGTTAAAAAACTAATTGAGGCCTTATTTGGGATGTTCAAAAAGTTTTTAAAAAAAACTTTTTTGATTCTTCTTGATTAGAGAAACCTAAAAAGTTGAAAATATATATATATCAATTTTAATTTTTTTTTATTAAAATTGAAAAAAAAATTGACTTTTTAGATATCTCGAGCAAGACTCAGGTCCTGATTAGCAATTAGCTTAAAAATTAATTTTTTATTTTTTTGTTAAAAAGTTAAATTTGATTCAAATTAGATTGTTTGGTAAATTAGCTTTTAAGTTAGTTTTTTTGAAGTTGGTTGTTTAGGTAAAAAATTAGATATTTTGCTTTTTTTTTTATAAAATTGGATAATTTTGCCATTTTTTATATTTAAAAATAACAATTATATGCAGTTGATAATAGTAGTAAATAAGTTATGAATGAGGAGTATTATTGTATTTTAAAAATAGTATGAGTTTGAATAGAATATTATAGAAATTAGTATCTTGAATTGATTTTTTGATTTTTTGACTTTTTAGCTTTTTTATTTTTTTTCCAGACGGGACATGTTTGGTTTTTTCGCGTTTTCAGCAAAAAAAAAAAAAACCAAAACACCTAGGTAGGCAATAGGGCCTCAGTATGTTTGAAATGCTATGCATGTAATGCCAAGCTGGTTCATTTTCCTTGGATTTGCCTAAAGGCTGTGAGCACTTTCTGAACTCATATTTCATTAAAATTGAGTCCCCAAATGCTTTGGCTTTATACATATAGGCTTGTGAAAGTGTACATGCACAAGTCCTACTACATTCCTAACCAATGATGGATCAATACAATTGTGCACCAAGATCAGTAAAACTGTATATACCTTGTATATCTTTCTCTCTCTTGAAAAACAAGAAAGGAAAAGAAAGGAAAAAAACAATCAACTTTCTTTATGCACATGAATTAACTGTCTTGAAACAGGTATTCAATGCACAAAGTTTATGTTTACTACAGGACTTAGGAGAAATAATGGTAAGCAATTTCAACTATACTTTTATTTTCAATAGACTGATTGATGGGAACTAGAAAGAATATGATGAAGATACTTTAAGATTTAAGAATCTAATAATTTTAATAATATCTTATATTTTGATTTTATGGAGATCTTTTATTTTTGGTCATGCTTATTAGAATTTTGTTAGATTGTAATATTTTAATTTTGGTGGTTTTATTTAGTAGTTTTTAAATAGGGGTCTTATATGTAAGATTTGTAGAAGTATTAGTCGCATCCCAATATTTTTAAAATTAGATCCCATTTTATGTTGATATATATACCTAATATATTCTTAAACCCTATTTAAACACAAAGTAACCGACAAAATTTCTAATATTTTTAACTGGAAAATTTCTCTATTTCAATATAAATAAGAACTGAGAAATTTTATGTGTAACAATTGAAGCGATATTTTTTTAAAAAAATTTATTTTAATAAAATTCACAATTAAATTCTTAGTAAAATACACAGTTAACTGAGAAAATTCTTATTTAAAAAAAAATTCTCAATCATTCCATTATAAAATGCTATACTGAGAAATTTCTCTCAGTTAAATTCACTGTGAACAGAGAAAATATTAATTGTTCTTTCTTTCCTCTTTTACGGTGCTAGCATTGTCGATAGATTCATGACTCATAAAGAGTAGTAAATCACACCCAAATTCTAACCAGAAATTTCAATAGATTTGATCTCTGACTTTTTGACCTCTTTCTTTGGGATGGTCACAATCAGAACACCATTATGCACTACGGCTTTGACCTCATCCATTTTTGCATTTTTCGGTAGTCAAAATTGCCTCATGAACTAGTCGCTGCTGCGCTCCACTCGATGCCAGGTATCGTTTATTTCGTCCTTCTTCACGTTTTGCTCCCGGCTAATTTGCAAAACTCCGACCTACAACAAAACCTTAGGACGACGGTGGGAGACGACTAGGGTTTTTGGAATATGTGAATTGTGGCTTGAGTTTTTTCAATGAAAAGTATATTTGGTATATTTTAAAATAGTATTTAAAAGTTAGGACTACAGCTTAAAAAAACTTTAGTAGTGAAACTAAATCTTTTAGAACTCCTTCAAATAGGACTAATAATTATTAACCCTCTTATTTATGGTTCATTTTCTTTGATGCTTATAAATAAGCCATTATATAATAGGATTATTCATATTATGATATTGAGTAAATGAGTTTAATCCTGATATTAAGATTAAGAAGTTTTCTTTTCTTTTGGATGGGATCTTTCTTCGCATTTTTTTTTATTTGGGTTTTTTCTTTTAGAGATAGTGGGTCAAAATTCAATTTCTTAGACTTTGTAATGCATTTAATCTGCCTTAATTTCTTTAAGTAACAAAATGCATAATCATATTATATAAACACGTCAAAAGGAGAAGAAGATCACTATACTAAAAAAAAGCGAGGACAATGTATCCTAATCAATAATCTTGCTAAAATTGGGTTAAATAGAACATGCTAGAAATAACAAAAGAATGATAGCGTGCTAAAACTCATGAAATTAAGTTAATGACAACACATAAAGTTTGCGGTTGTGAATGTCAATGTTACTGTCGCAAACATTTTAAAGCTCAAAGTTTGCAATTTTATCTTATCAGGGAAAAAAAGTTTCCAATCGTGAGTAAATGTCACGGCTACAAAGATGTAATTGCTCAAAAGTTATTACCGCAACATTGATGGTTGCAACCGTAACATTTCAGTGGATTATTTGTTTTTGAATTTTAAGTTACAATGCCTTGGGCTGGGTGAGAGCATGCGATGTATAAAATAGTATTTTAAAAATCTTTTCTACTATTTTTTATGGAAATAAATACAAGAAGAAGGTTTTAAGTAAGAATAGCAAACATTCGATTAATAAAGTTAAAGCGATGAATTGAACTTAATTCTGATCTTTCCACAAAGGAAAAGGTGTAGAAAGAGAAATGTTGAAATTCTTACTATTATACCTATAAAACAATGATCCGAGCATACTCGTAAGGCGGGAATGGAATATTCATCCCTTTATTCTCCAATCACTGGAATGACTCTGGTACTCTAGGAGTAAGAGGTGAAGCTGAAAATGCAAGGGCAAGGGTTTGAGCTAACAATTCAACAGAGTTTTGGTAAATCCAACGCTTCTCCCCCTCTCAAATGACCCAGAGGGGTCCCAATTTACAGGCTAAAGGCTTGGAACAATGCCCTCTAACGTGCTGACACGTGGAAATAATAAAAAATTTTGGACCGCAATAAATGAAGTTAGCGGTCGGAAGGAAATTGCGGATGTATCAATGAAGATTGTGGTCGCCAGAATCAATGGTGCGATCGCAACAAATTTGAAATTTAAAAGTTGTGATAGTGGGAAATGAACGTTGCGGCCTAAACTTTTGCAATGTTTTTTTTTTTTGTATATTAAGCTCAATCTCTTATCGGTGACTAATTTGAAGATTTTTCAAAAATCATTTCTTTTATTTTTCATCATCAAATTCACCCAGATAAATATAAGATCTGGTTAGATTAAATCGGAGTGTCTGCACAAAGTGAGAATTATTTGTAGTTAATTTAAATTTATATATTCATTCTTTGTTAACTAAATAGAAGAGTTATTTTTATCCTTGTTAATAGAAGCAAAAGTTATGTGACATGTTTTTATTGACCTTTTGCATTGTCCATAGTGTTTTCTTATTATGATATTATAGTGATTCGGGTACAATATTTTTTTAATAAATAAAATAATATTTTGAAAAAATTATAGAAAAATATTTATAGAAAGTGAGTAGTTATCTCGAGAGTGATAAGTTATCTATAGTTAATTTATGTATTTACTCTATGTTAATTAAATAAAAGAAGTCATCCTTATTCCTATCAATAGAAGTAAAAGTCATATGACATGCTTTCACTAAATTTTTCACATTGCTCTTAGTATTTCCTTATTATAACCAGGGCAAGGCAATGCGAGTCCAATATTTTTTTTTATAATTAGTATAGTTAAATAACTTTTTCAAAAAAATAATAAAAAATAATAGTTTGAAAAATATTATATAAGAAGTGGGAAGTTATATGGAGAACGAGAAGTTATTTGTAGTTAATGTGACATTACATATTTATGTTTTGTTAACTAAATAAAAATATTATCTTTACTCTTATTAATAGAAGTAAAAGTGTAAGAATAATTAATAAGGGTTATTCTTGAAATTGAATAATTAAAAGTGGAGATTCACAGTATACTTACTGTAGTGGAGATTCACAGTATATTAAGAGTGTATTTTTTTTTACTCTTATAAATTTAGAAAAATTAATCATTTGATAAACGAATTGTAAGGGTTATTTCTTGAAATTGAAATAATAAATTTTGCTAATCTCTTATAGCGAATGAGATGGAACGACGTATCACAAGATTATAAATTTATTATAATTATGTGTTACTAGCTATAACAATGACATTTGTTTGTGAATCTTGCCATAAATTTTGAAAATTATGGTGATAAATTTTGAGTTACCATAAAAATGTGAGAACCCTAAAATATAAAGTAAATTAAATACATTTTGAATATATACACGCTTAGAAGTACAGTTATGTTATGAAATTCTTCAAATTAAATGTGTATAATATGGTTGATAGTAAAATATGGGTGTCTGATATCACGGAAAAAATAAAATATATATATATATATATATATATATATGATTAATTAGATTAAGCGAATAAATAATAATAATGATAAACGCGCCAATGTATTTTTAGTTACGATCGTTACATGCTAATTAAAAATTTAAATACGAAAAGTTAAGATGTTTAAATATAATTATATATATATATATAATAATAGTATTTAATAAATATATAATAATTGTAATCTAAATATGAAATTTATTGTACTTAACCAATAAATTTAAAATCAATTAATCAGAGCTTTAAAATTGAACCGTTTAGTATGTTAGCTTAGCTTCAGTGTACAAGCATGATGTAGGGTTAGAGATTTTGCATCAGATTGTGAGAGAGTAAGTGAGAGACAGCAACAAAGAAAAAAAAAAAAGAAAAAGAAAAATGGTGCAGAAGCAGCGCGGCACCAGGCGCACCCCCGACGCCAACCGCTGCTGCCCACCCCCACCAGCGACCTCATCGACGCCGTTAGCGTCCCGCGTCGCTGGCCTCCGGGCCTCTCTATCTCCCTCGGCTTGCACTCTCTCTCTCCCTCTCTCCCAGACGTTATCTCTCCTTGCCCTCTCATCGGCGTCGTTAGCGTCCCGCGTCGCTGGCCTCCGAGCCTCTCTGTCTCCCTCGGCTTGCACTCTCTCTCTCCCTCTCTCCTAGACGTTATCTCTCCTTGCCCTCTCTTCTTTGTATTTTCTGTGCAATCACCACCACCACCACCACCACCGGCGCCTCCGGCACACCCCCAAACCTCCCATGGCAACCAATCACCATCAACGTCTGCTGGGCAAAAATGGTTTAGAAATTAATATAAATTCAATACTGTACTGTAATAAACAAACAGAAAGTGAAAATAAAAAACTGAAATTAAATTCTTACAAACAGTCGCAAAATCGAAAAACTGTAAAAGATCGAAGCTAGCGTTGGACGCTATTTTCTTAAGATAGATTTATCCCCCACACAGGTGCTAATGGGTTTCACGGACGTCAATCTCCCAAGATACAACGATCAGCACCCGAAGAAAAAACACTCCAATCTTCAGGTACGGCGAACCGTTAGTGTTTTTGTACTCTCCGACTCTTAAAACAAGAACACACACTTTGTATGCAATGTAAGAAGGAAATAGAATGCCAAATTCATGCATGAGAATGAGATTTTATAGCTACTGATGTGACTTTTCACAAAAGTCACTGTGCCTGTTCAGAACATGTGCAACTATTCGTCGTCAGCGCTTAAGCGCTCCGCGAGCACTCTGCGAGCGCCCTATTCTGGAGTTTAAAAAAGCCTCTGGCGCTCAAGCGCTCCGTGAGCGCCTTTCGAGCGCTCAACACTGGAAGTAGGGCGCTCAAGCGCTCCGCGAGCGCTTAGCGAGCGCACCATTCTGGTCTTGTGGCGCTCGAGCGCTCCGCGAACGCCTTGTAAGCGCTCCATTCTGGAATTTTGACCGTTGGGTTTTTTACCAATTGGGTTAACGGTAACGAATTTTTAAATTCGAATTTTAAAATATTTATTTAAATAAAAATTCAAATAATTTTCTCTAAAAATATATAAGCTACTCGGATCGGGTCGACCCACGACCCAAGCCCGAGGCCGGCTCGGCCCTGCTCAGCTCAGCTCGGCTTGGCCGATCGGACGGACGGACGACAGCTGCGACGGCGCGTGCGTGTGAAATAGGTCGAACCCACCGTTAGGTAGGTCCTCTCTCGTCCACAAAACTGGGTACCCCCAAGGAACCATCCCGTTAGTCCAACTCTAGCTTATATATACCCACTAAGTTCCTCATGAACTTCCAATGTGGGATAGAAGTTCCACACTTCTATTAAACCCAACAAAATCTATGTTAAAGCGACGACTTTAAATATCGATTTCTCATTCACCTCTTATCGGATTTGAGCAAATGAATATACGTCGTCCATCTTCTCGCGAAGGAGAACGCGTAGCACTCCGGACCCAACTCAAAAGACGTATGGATCCCACATTTATTTTGGCTCAAAATTTGCCAAAAATAAGATTATTTAATACAATTTTAACAATCCCCCACATGAATGCGAAATGGCTATAAAACCAATGCATATGCAAATGCAAACACACAATAGAGAGTACAAGCAGAAATCTCCTACATAGAGATAGGTAGCTTGTGGCATTGAACCTTCTCTTGTGAAAGTCTATCGAATTTACTAGCTAATCAGTGAATATGATGTCTTGAACTGTTCAACTGTTTTTGTAAACCAAGACAATAGAAAATCACACAGTATATTTTCTAACACTATTTGGTTCTCATGGTTGTGTTCATTTTGGTCCTGAACAACCTGATTTTCATGAGTACTCTATAGAATTTAACCTTATAATTCTCATTGAACCGGCCCAGATCACACTCATATAGGTGATTTCTTATTAAGAGTACCCTGCAATACCCCACTTAAATTTTCAAGATATAAGAATTATTAAAAACTTAGCTTGTCCTAAACTCGCTGTAGGTATCACAATGTCATCATAGAAATGGGTATGAGGGATTACCTCCGCTATGATCCTCCTGAGTCATTCACAACTTAGTTATCCCTTTGAATCTAGATTTTGGGATTTTCAGTTTGTTAGGTTGGATGTCCGTTATGACAACTCTTTAAGTTATAGGCTTTAAACCCATTCCCCTCGATGATCGACTAACTTGCTCTCTAGCTAAACCTTTAGTTAGCAGATCGGCGATATAATCCTTCGACTTTACATTGTCTATTGTGATAACTCTATTAGAAAAAAGTTTTATGGTATTGTGTCTTCGATGAATATGTCGAAACTTACCATTATACATATTATTATGTGCCATTCCAATTGTCGATTGGCTGTCGCAATAAATACAAATTGCCGGCATATGTTTTGTCCACATTGGAATGTCCTCTAGGAATTGGCAAAGCCACTCTACTTCTTCCCCTGCTTTATCTAAAGCAATGAACTCGATTTCCATTATGGACCTAGCGATACACATTTGCTTGAAAGATTTACAAGGCACTGCTGCACCAGCCAAAGTAAAGACATAACCACTCGTGAATTTTGAGTCTTTAGTATCAGATATCCAATTCGCGTCGCAAAACCCTTCTACTACGCTTGGGTATCTTGTATAATGCAGTCCATAGTTAAGGGTGTATCTCAAATATCTTAGTACCTTAACTATTGTCGTCCAATAATCTATCCCTGGGTTACTCGTATATCTGCTCAATTTATTGACAGCACACGCAATGCCTGGACGAGTACAATTAGTCGCGTACATTAAGTTGCCAATTATTCGAGAATACTTTAGTTGAGATATGCCATCTTTAGTATTCTTCGATAAGTGAAAATTTAAGTCTATTGATGTTCTCGCGGGACAATTATCATATTTCTTGAATTTCTCAAGAATCTTCTCAATATAATGTGATTGACATAACACATATCCTTCAGATGTTCTAGAAATTTTAATTCCAAATATAACATCTGCAACACCCAGATCTTTCATGTCAAACTTACTGTTTAACATGCTCTTGGTATTTTTAATCATATATTGATTACTACCAATAATAAGCATATCGTTAACATAGAGACACACAATGACATATCCCTTTTGTGTCTTTGAAACAGACACATTTGTCACATTCATTTATTCTGAATTCATTTGACACCATTACGTTGCCAAATTTCTCATACCATTATTTTGGAGTTTGCTTAAGACCGTACAAAGATTTAACAAGCCTGCACGCTTGCCTTTCTTTCCCTGGAACCACAAAATCTTCCGGTTATTCTATAAATATTTTCTCATTCAATTCTCTATTTAGAAAGGCAGTTTTAACATCCATCTGATGTATCTCAAGATTGTACAAGGCTGCTATAGCAATTAACATCCTTATTGATGCTATCCTTATAGCCGGAGAATATGTATCAAAATAGTCCACTCCTTTTTGTTTGTATCCTTTGATAACAAGTTTTGCTTTTTATCGGTCTATTGAACCATCTGCTTTCATTTTTCTCTTGAATATCCATTTACATCCCATAGGTTTATTACCCAGTGGAAGCTTCACAAGCTCCCAAGTATAATTTTGCATATGGATTCAATTTCACTATTGACAGCCTCCTTCCAATAAGGTGCTTCAGGTGTGGACATAGCTTCCTGAAAGCTTCGGGGCTCATTTTCTAACAAATAAGTTAGAAAATCCAGATCAAAAGATTTTGAGGTCTTGATCATTTTACTGCGTCTGGGTTCATCTTCATGTCTTTCTTGGTCTTGACTACTGCCTGTTGCAGTGTCATAAGTCCTTTTAAGAGGACTTGATTCTCATGTAGAATTACACGGAAAGACATCTTCAAAAAATCACACGTTTCTTGATTCAATAATAGTATTCACATGCATATCCTCAATTTCTGACTTATGTATCAGAAACCAATATGCACTGCTATTATTCGCATATCCAATGAATATACAATCAACGATGTTTTGTCCTATTTTTGTTCTTTTAGGAACAGGGACCGCCACCTTAGCCAAACACTCCCACACTTTTAAATATTTGCAAGAAGGTTTACGACCCTTCAACAATTCGTATGGCGTTCTATTTATTTTCTTGTGGGATAATTTGTTAAGAATATAATTCGTGGAAAGCAAAGCTTCCTTTCACAAGTTCTGAGGTAAACTAGAATTTATCAACATGGCATTCATCATTTTCTTTAAGGTTCAATTATTCTGTTCAGCAACACCATTTTGCTGAGGTGAATAAGGTACCGTAGTTTGGTATATAATACGATATTTTGAACAAACTCACCAAAAGTTAATTCATATTCACCACCTCTATCACTTCGAAAAATCTTTATTTTCTTGCTAAGTTGATTTTCAACTTCATTCTTAAACTATATAAACATGGATAATGCCTCATCTTTACTTCTAATAAATAAAAATAGCAATATCATGTGCAATCATCTATAAAAGTAATAAAATACTTTTTACTACCTTTAGTTTACACAAACTTTAAGTCACAAATATCACTGTGAATTAATTCTAGAGGTTCAGTACTCTTTTCAATTGAATGAAAAGGCAATTTAACAAGTTTTGCTTCCACACAAATTTTACATTTATGATTTGGATCGATGTGAAATTTAGACACATAATCATTGTTAACCAGCCTACGTAAGGTATCATAGTTAACATGATCTAGCCTACCATGCCACACATTAGATAACTCAAGCATATAAGCAGAAGATGTAGTTATCTTATTATTACTTGTAGAAAATACAGTCATTATATTAAGCTTAAAAAGTCCATCACTCAAATACCTTTTTCCAACAAACATCCCACTCTTGGTGAGGATAACTTTGTCTGACTCAAATACAAGCCTGAAATCCATTTTACTCAACAATGACCCAGACACTAAGTTTTTTCGGATATCCGGGACATAGAGTACATAATTGAGTGTCAATTCCTTGCCAGACGTCATTTTCAGAATAACTTTTCCCAGGCCTTCAACCTTGGAAGTCGAAGAATTTTCCATAAAGAGTTGTTCTCCATTCTCCACCGGTTGATAGGTTGTGAACAACCTCCTGTCTAAACACATGTGACGAGTAGCCCTAGTGTTTACCCACCATTCTCTTGAATTGCCAACCAAGTTCACTTCAGACACCACTGCTGAAAGGCTAATATCTAACATGTCACATGACAAATTCTCCACTTCTGTCATGTTGGCTTGGGCAGCTTTCTGCTTCTTATCGGGATTTCCTTGACTTTTCTTCTTGGGCAGTCTTTAGCCATATGTCCTGACTTGTTACACACATAGCATTTGCCCTTGAACTTTTTTGTGTCACTGCCTTTGGAACCTTGTGCAGAGAATTTCCTCTTCTTGTTGGATTTCTCCCCATATTCCACCACATTGGCCTTTGACTCCATTGAGGGATTTCCAATTCTCTTGTAGGAGACTCTATTGTCTTACTCGATCCTCAATCTCACAATCAAGTCCTCAAGCCGCATCTCCTTGCGTTTGTGTTTAAGATAATTTTTGAACTCTTTCCAAGATGGCGGCAATTTTTCAATAATTGCAGCCACTTGGAATGATTCACTTATTATCATTCATTCTGCATGAATTTCATGTAGGATCAACTGGAGATCTTGAACTTGATTGATTACCGTATTAGAATCCACCATTTTGAAGTCTAAAAATTTGTCGACAACGAACTTCTTCATTCCGGCATCTTCCGTTTTGTACTTCTTATCCAGGGATTTTCACAGCCCTTTTGCTGTCTTGATTGGACTATCCACATTATACAATGTGTTGTCCAACCCGTTGAGGATGCAGTTCGGATAAAAAAAATTAGCATGTTTCCATGCTTTCACAGCGGTAATAACTTACCTATCTGTCTCATCCTCCTTCAGAGTAGGCAATTCTTCATACAAAAATTTTGTCAAATTGAGAGTCGTTAGATAAAACAACATCTTCTGTTGCCATCTCTTGAAATTAGAACTGTCGAACTTTTTCAGATTCTCCCTGTGATTCATGGGTACAGTAGGAACCACGGATATCACCGGCGCACTACAGGAGCAGTAGCCGTGACCGTATTTCCAACACTGACATTTTCAGTTGCCATTTTTGTATAAACAGAAAATCAACTCAAAATCAAATACTTGTGAAATTAAAACAAGTATCTAAAATAACCAGAAAAAATACTGAGACGATTAACAAAACTGGAATTAACACAGTTTTGAAAATAAGAATAGAACAAAATATCAAAAATAAAACTGTATAACAACAGTACAGTAAAGGTTTTATTCCAGAAAAAAACGAATCTATCTTAAGATTGTTGGGCAAAAATGGTTTGAAAATAAATATAAATCCAACACTGTACTGTAATAAACAAACAGAAAGTGAAAATAAAGAACTAAAATTAATTCTTACAAACAGTCGCAAAATTGAAAAACTATAGAAGATCGAGGCTAGCGTTGGACGCTATTTGCTTAAGATAGATTCGTCCCCCACACAGGTGCTAGTGGGTTTCACGGACATCAATCTCTCAGGATACAACGATCAACACCCGAAAAAGAAGCACTCCAATCTCTGGGTACGTCGAACCGTTAGTATTTTTGTACTCTCCGACTCTTAAAACAAGAACACACACTTTGTATGCAATGTAAGAAGGAAATAGGATGCCAAATTCGTGCATGAGAATGAGATTTTATACCCACTAATGCGACTTTTTGCAAAAGTCATTGTGCCTGTTCAGAACAGGTGCAACTGTTCGTCGTCAACGCTCAAGCGCTCCGCGAGCGCTCTGCGAGCGCCCTATTCTGGAGTTCAGAAAAGCCTCTGGCACTCAAGCATTCCGCGAGTGCTCAACACTAGAAGTGGGGCGCTCGAGCACTCCGCGAGCGCTCCATTTTGGAATTTTAACCGTTGAGTTTTTTATCCAATGGATTAACGGTAACGAATTTTTAAATTCGAATTTTAAAAATTTTATTTAAATAAAAATTCAAATAAATTTTCTTCAAAAATATATATGCTACTCGGATCGGGTCGACCCACGACCCACAACCTAAGCCCGAGCCCGAGCCCGAGCCCGAGTCCGGCCAGTCGGACTAACAAACGGCGGCGGCGGCGCGCCTGCGCGCGTGTGAAATGGGTCGAACCCACCGTTAGGTAGGTCCTCTCCCGTCCACAAAATTGGGTACCCCCAAGGGACCATCCCCTTAGTCCAACTCTACCTTATAAATACCCACTAAATTCTTCATGAACTTCCAATGTGGGATAGAAGTTCCACACTTCTATTAAACCCAACAAAATCCATGTTAAAGCGACTACTTTAAACATCGATTTCTCATTCACCTCTTATCAAATTTGAACAAATGAATATACGTCGTTCATCTCATCGCAGAGGAGAACGCGTAGCATTCCGGACCCAACTCAAAAGACGTAAAGATCCCATATTTATTTTGGCTCAAAATTTGCCAAAAATAAGATTATTTAATCCAATTTTAACAACGTCCACCGCCAAGATAAAACACATACCCACCAATTTATTGTAGCACACCACTGCCAATGTTCACGGCTACCACCCACCTCCACCAGTGACTATTACCCTTTTGGCGCCCTAACACCGCTTGTAAACAATTCTAATTGCCAGTAAATTGCTCCAGCAAATTCGAACCAGAAAAATTATCATCTTACAAATTTTGTTAAAAAACAATTTTTGGCCTAATTTTGGACGATCCTGTCACTTCGAGCTTTCGTTTCAACTGCTGTAAGTTTTGTTACATTCATCTCATAGCTACTTATATAGCCGCGAATGGCAGTCAAAATCGACGTTCGAATAAACCGAACAAGGGCCCCTAAGTTGAGTCAAAAACCAAAATGAAACGCATGCACAACGTGCATGGCCTGAGCATGGGATTGCTTGGGTTTCTTTCTTTTTTCTTTTTTTTTGATTAGTGGTTTTGTTGGGTGCTATTGCTTATGTTGGGCCATGTTTGGGTTTGTGATTTATTTTATTAATTATTTTATTTTAGTAAAAAAATCTAGAATAAAACTAAAAAGTATTTTGAAAATTATATATTATGTGATTTAATTAGTAGTTTTTATGCAAATCAAATTTTATAGATATAAGCTTAATATTAACATAAAAACAAGTGTTTTTGTTTTATAGTTTAGTTTTTAAAAAGTTGGGATTGTAATAAGATAAATGTGATAGCTAAATTTTTTGTAGTTATGAAAAAGGGTTTAATTAGTTTCACTAAAATAAGGTTGCTTGCTTGATTTTGTACATAAAGTATT
>JAOTRH010063534.1:0-18428 GCA_034768845.1 Heliamphora exappendiculata | reverse complement strand
ATTAAGAAGCCAAATTTCTTCCGTTGTTTTGTTGACTTAAATAGGTATTTTTCAAAAAAAAAAAAAAATTGTGTTGGGGACTACAAGCCACACGCCAATCCATTCATGTTGGTGGCTTGCCCTTTTTGTTATTGTTAATACTATGAGTACTTGTGTTGAATATTTGGGTAAGTAAATGCTTTATTTATTTTTGTTACAAGGAAGGCCTAAACCTAAGGAAGAGGAGAAAGTAGAACCCCTTGTTGGTAAGTGGTGACATGCAAAAAGCCCAATCACTAAAGAATTTGCTTTCGAAACTTGTCTCTTGCGCAACCTTTTAGTTTGGATGAAAAATCTGATTACGCATTTTAGTCCAGAAAGCACGAGATATCACGTGATCATTTCAATTGACCATTTTAAAATTTGTCAATTGATGGGTGTCCGTTAGGCATCTTGGTGAGGCAGACTGTGTTGGAAGCTGTCACTTTGTTCTCCCTTTTTTTTGGGTATGCAGCCAAACCCCTCAGTTGGCTCTCATAAAGATTTGAGCCGAAACCTGCTTGTCTAAGGCTCAGGATAGACTGGAGATAAACGCCGGATGTGTGAATCGATTTCACAACCCATACACCGGACAAGTACAGGAGCGCAGCCACTGAGATTTGAACCTACATTCAAACCCTTCCCTTGATACGATTCGTCACGATCTTGGAAGTTCATCCTAGAACCATCTGCGCTACCCTGGGAGTTACTCCCCTGCTTTGGTTTGTCTTTCGATTTGTTTTCAATCGAATTCTATGCCTTCTCTTATGTGCACTACATATGCTGCTTATGTATGGGAACTTGCAGTTGTCAGAAAATGAAAAACGTAAAGAGGAAAATAAAATGAAGTGAAAGGGAAATAAAACTTTTGATACATATTCATATTTTATTGAGCGGTCGAGAACCATAATAAACTAATTTAGTTTTTTCTTCAACAAAATACATAAACATATTGATGACGCTATATCAAATTTATCTTACAAAATCCATCACAAGGAGACTTTATTTGTTTTTTATTTTTTTACATCAATACATCAAATTGAAAGTGGTAAGTAAAGGTCATCACTATCTCACTCTGATCGAGTTGTAGACATAAACGTATTTTCCAGCCGTTTTATTCCAGCTATTATCGATTTCCATAATCTTCCATACGGCATCTTTCCATTCATTTGGTTCTGCAATTGAAAAAAAAATTTCACAAATAAATAAGATTTATAAGAAAAGGCCAAATGCAATTAAAAACTAATTTGAAATCATTAGACCAATTCACACTTAATATGAGCAAAAAAAAAAAAAAAAGCCAAGAAAGAAACCTATCAAAAGCTTGTAATTTTGTAGAGAAGCTGTTAGCTATACAGGGCCTTTTCCTATGGGATCCCTTAAGATTAAATAGGGAGAAAGGTGGAAGAAAGAGAGGATGTAGAAGACTCAAAAAGTAAAAAAAAAAAGAAAGAAACAAAAACAGGAACATTGTTCACACACCATTATGAGAAATGCAAGGTACAAAAACTCCGATGAACTTACTCTCTTGATAGTGCAAAAAAGCGCGGTCTAGAGCCCAATTCAAGGATCCTTCATCAATTCCTTCAAAGACAAACCTTCAAGAAATAATGAAGATGTTTATTGCATCAGTAAAAACTTGTTTCTTCAAAAAATTATACACCAAACAAATCCAAACTAAGCCTTGTGTAATCATTTAGGGTTGGCTAAATCAATTCATTTTTTCCATTCAGCTCTGCAAGTGTTATCTGTGATAACAAGGGAAAGAAATACTGCTATTATTCAATATTAAACAAAAGCCTCAACATAAAATCATAAGTTATAGAACATAAATAGAACCCAACCAAAAACCTTAATTAGTCTTAAATGACTAAGCAGCCCATTAGCTACAGAATAAATAACAAAGTAACCAAAAATACTACACTTTCAACCCCCCCCCCCCCTTCAAACTCATGATGCGAGCTCCGTGAGTATTGTGAGTTTACCAAGTAAAAATCGAAAACGAGCCAAAATATAAGTCTTAGTAAATAAATCAACAAGCTGCAATGACAACGAGACGAAAGGAAAATCAATAGTATTAAGTTAAAGATGCTCACAAACAAAGTGACAATCATGTTGGGGATTAAAACGCGATAACTAATCCCGCTTAAGATCAACCACGATCACACAAACACGAAATAAACACGAAAAAGAGAGAAAAAGAGACAATCAAAGCACAAACACAAGGTTTACGTAGTTCGGCAAGTTGTACCTACGTCCACGGGATCACACACTTTCACCATTGATTGGAGGTTACAAAAGGTCACACACTTTCACCATTGATTGGAGGTTACAAAAGGAAGGAAGATCTGGAAGAGAGATTACAGAATAACACAATGAACAATAATGAAAAACCTTGATGGCTGCTGCAACCCTAGCAGCTTATAAAGGCATTCTCGCGTAGATGGATTGATTAGTCTATCAAGCGGTCTTACACTGCTCTCGGTTTTTCGCCTACAGACATCACCGATTGATCGGTCTATCATTAAAAATGGTTTTTCTTCACCGATCTCAACAAATCAATCTCTATGTGATTTGTACGTTCATGGAAGACAGAGTTATGAGCTATTTGGATCGCACTCTTATTCTCATGGTAGAGAGAAATAGAAGAAGAGAGAAAAATATTCAAATCAGAGATGAGCTAACAGAGCCAAACAATTTCATCAGTAGCACGAGCCATCATGTCACGATATTCAGTTTCAGCAATAGAACAAGTAATGACAAATTGTTTCTTACTTTTCAAGAAATGAGAGTCACCAAAAAATACACAAAAACCAGCAGCATAAGCCCGAAGAGTCAATGACGAAGACAAAGACAAAGACAAGAATAGACTCTGAAAAATAGTACCACGAACATAGCGCAGAATGCGAAGCAGAGCTTCCTAATGAGTGGAGCGGAAAGCGGAGACAAATTGACTCATTACATGAACGACATACGTAATATTAAGACAAGTCACAATAAGATAGACTACACATCCAACCAGTTTTTAATAAACAGTGAGATCCTCCAAAAGGCCATCAGAATGAGAGAACTTAGCATACAACTCAATGGGAGTATCAACCTTATCATAAGTGAGACGAGCATGATGGATCACCTCATTGCATATTTTGATTAAGATAAGTGATAACCGATGGGGAAAGAAGTAACCTCTATACCAAAAAAGTATCACAAAGAACCCAAATCTTTCATTTCAAATGCACAAAATAAATACAGTTTCACTTCAGAAATAGCAACAGAATCAAAACCAGTGATAATCATGTCATCCGTATACAATAACAAATAATCATCCCAACTGGAGTGTGGCAAAGAAAAAGAGCAAAATCATGAGGATTATGAGCGAAACAAATATGGGCAATAGTGAACTGAAAGCGGCCATACCAGGCACGAGGGGACTGCTTCAAACAATAAAGGGCACAACGAAGAAGGCAGACAGAACCAAGAGAATGCGAAAGACCCGGAGGATGCAAATAAACTTCCACATTAAGATGCCCATTGAGAAAATCATTCTTGACATCCAGCTAAAAGAGAAGCCACTGACGAATTGCAGCAATAGAAATCAGAGTACGAATTATAATTATTTTGGCCACAGGTGCAAATGTTTCTTCATAATCAACCTCATACTCTTGAGAAAAAACCTTACCAACTAATCTGACCTTATAGCGCTCTAGAGAACCATCAAAATAAATTTTAACTTTGTAAACCTATTTACATCTAATAAAATTTTTACCAATAGACAATGGAACCAGATCCCTAGTACAAGTCTTCTGAAGAGCAATTAATTCTTCTTGCATGCCATTGATCTAGTAAAGATCAATACATGCCTCTTTATAGGATTGAGACTCAAAATAAGTATGAATAGCAGATAAAAAAGCATGATAACAGAACAAAAACCAAGTGTTAGAAAAGTCAAGTCTTACCGGCAGAGTACGGGTACGCAAAGGATAGCGTCGTTCAGGGAGATTAGGATCCACAAAAACAAAAGGAGCTGTGTCAGAGCTGGTGGAGTCGTGTTGAGAAGGAAGAGGCTGCCTACGAGAATAAACTAACAGGGGAGATTTAGCTGGAGGACGAGATGTAGAAGTAAGGTCAGAAACATCTAGAGTTTGAGTGAAGTCCTCGGAAGGCACATTCTAAGGAAAATGATCAATATGAATTAAATCCTCTTTGGAGACTAGGGAAAACTTAGTAGGGAGAGTAAAGTATGAAAGTCACTCAAGAAACACAGTAACGGGAGACATAAAGGCGTTAAGATACAGGATCATAACACCAAAACCATTTTTATTGAATACCATAACTTAAGAAGACATAGAGAGCTGAGCGAGCGCTAAGTTTAGTACGCTCCTGTATGGGAAGAAAGAAAAAACAAGCACAACTAAAGACACGTAACAACTAGTAATTAAGAGTGTGTCCAAAACAACTTTTGATAAGGAGAGAAGCCAAAAAGAATGTGTTGGCATGCGATTAAAAATATACACTGTAGTAAACATTGCTTCTCCCCAAAAACTAGCTAGAACAGAGGAAGAGAGAAAAAAGGAGCGAGCTGTGTATAGGACGTGTCGATGGTTTTTTTTTCAGCTCTACCATTTTGTGCGGGAGCATCAGAACAGGAAGATTGATGAATAGTGCCAAAAGCAGGTAAGAAGTCTGTGAATTCGGTTAGGAAATACTCTCCACCCAACTCAGGACGAAGAGTTTTTATAGTGGTGGAAAACTGAGTATGAACCATGGAATGAAATGTGCGATAAATACGAAAAAAGTTAGATTTGTGAGTCATGAAATACACCCAACAAAAACAACTATAATCATCAATAAAAGAAATATAGTACACTGAGCCTCCTTTAGTTATATGGGAGAAGAACCCCACACATCAGTATGAATAAGAGGGAACGGAGATGTAGAAAGGAAAGTACTACGATTAAAAGGTAAAGCTGGTATTTTTGTAAGTTTACAACCACTACACTCAGAAATGTCACAAGCAGAAACTTTACCTAAATGACAAGACTGAGCTAGCATCTTTAAATGCTCACTAGACAAATAGCTTGACCTAGAATGCCAAAGATAAAATATAGACGAATGTTGATCTAAGTGAAATGAAGATAGAGCTGTAAAGGAAAGAGTTACAGGAATGTGCAAACTTTCCAACACATAACTCACCAGCCCTACATCTAATCCCAATCTGCTTTTGGGACGCTTGATTCTAAACAACACAACCAGAGGAAGAAACTAAAACGTCAAAACCGGAATCAAAAAGTTGACTAACAGATGGTAAACTAATGGACAACTGAGGTACATAGAAGACATCAGGGATAGACAAAGAAGAGGAGCAAGGAAGAACAGAACCAATAGAAACATGCATAGAAGAACCATTTGTAGTGGAGATAGTGATGGGGGGGAAAGGGGAGAACACAGTGACTTAGACAAGACAAATTTGGTGTCGTATAATGAGAAGATCCAAAATCAAAGATCCAAGTAGTAGATAAAATACCTGTGTAGGAAGAAGTATGCAAACCTGAAGTAGTCATAGTAAAAGAACCTCATGAGTATGATCAAAATATTAACTTGCTGGTCAAAGTATCATCGCAAAATCTCATCCAAATGTTCATGTTAAAATCTCATGCTAACAAAAACTTATGTATGCCCATGAGCACCAGATCCAAGGCTAGTCTTGACTGGAGATCAGTGAACAATGGTCAACAATGATTGGAGATACTGTACATAAACCCAAAAGTAGAAAACACCAAAGTCCAAATGCAAGTAAAACCAAATCGAAGGTCAATCTCAAAGTAATGATGGCAGATCCATCGCAGAAGAAATCCGATGGGGTCGCCGACAAAGATCAAAGGTTCCTGCGAGATCGCCGGTGATTGTCAAATGGTCCGATGAGGTCGTTGGTACTGATCGAAGGCCCGATGAGGCCTGAGAGTCTCTGGAGATCTGTTATGCAAGATCAGGGTCAAACAAGCTCGATAGTGGTCGTTGATGTACCCTAAGAGGTTGTCAATGGTTAGCACTGCAAAAGGAGGGACAACAAGGGTCGTTTGTTGATGGTCGGCGATGCAAGGAGTAGCGGCCAGGGTTTTTGCGAAGGGTTAGGGTCTGTTTGAAAGATTTCAAGCACTTCAGGGGGCAGCAGCTAGGGTTTGTTGAAGGGTTAGGTTTTTTTTCCAAAGGATATGAGATCTAGAATGACAAGATTCGAAGGTGGTTGGGGTTTCAAAGGGTCGCCACCAGAGAAGGAGAAGTTGATGGCGCTGGAAAGGCGCGAAGGGTTTCGAAGGTCTTTGCGAAGGGTTTTGACGATGACTTTTGCAAAGAAGTAGAAGTCGACGATGGTAAAGAGATCGGCGGCTAAGATTCCAGATCGGCGTCGGAGAAGGAGGAAGAGGTCGACGGCGGTAGGCTAGGGTTTCTTGATGTCAGCTCTGATACCATGATAACAAAAAAAAGAAATAATGATATTATTGCATATTAACCAAAAGCGTTAACATATAATTATAAATTACTGGATATAAATAGAACACAACCTAAAACCCTAATTAGTCTTAAATGACTAAGCTACCTATTAGCTAACAAATAAATAACAAAGTAACCAAAAAAACTACACTTTCACAATTTGTTACAACTAAATTTAAAGAAGTCAGTAACTTTTTTTTACTACAACATACTATATCAATTTAGATCTTCCCTTTTCCCTAACATTTTCATTAATAGTAATCATGTTACAGTTCTTAAAAGTCACATCCACTGGTATCCATTGTATCACTCTTCGTAGCAGTCGTATCCACTAGTCTTTATTGTATGTGACCAAACACTGTCACTGCACTTTCTCTCTACTTATCTTCAAGTGATGCTAATTCTATCATTTCACAAATATTTTCACTCCTAATTCTCTCTTCTACTCGCACCATACACCCATATTAACATACTCATCTCAACTACACTTATCTTTATTTATGTATTGTTTCTTAATTGCAAAATATTTTGTACCATATAGCATTATTGGCCTCATAATCGTAGCATTTTCCTGACTCTACTATGTTTACGTCTTGACGTGCAATAGATTTGATGTGCAATAGATTTGGCCATAGCATGTGAACAAGTTAAAATCTTAAATTTAATCAATCGATTAACACCACTTTGTTTGCAAGAGTTCAATGAACTACATCCCACTGACCCTAAGTGAACTATTTAATCCTTTAAGACCTGTATTGTTTGGATAAGACTGCCATACCTAGAATACAAGGAGCCATTTCTAGAAGTTTAGTAGCACAACTCTTGTCAAAAGGTGCAAAATGGCAAGCAAATGTCAGTTTTCTGAGTAGCCCTAGTTCAATTATATCTAATAATGCTACCAGAAGAAAGCTCATTCGAATGTCCCTGATACGATGGTGGGTATAAAATGAAAAATAAATAGCTGAGTTGATGCGAGTACTTCAATATTCAATGATACACTTGATCATTAGCATTTGCCCAATATAGTAAAAGCTAAGCGTCTACAATCACCACTATATTCAATCCATTGTTTATGTACAACAGTACAATCATACCTTTTTATCTTCTCTAAATTTGCTTGCTTTTCCATACAACTATACGTTCCTATCATGTCCAACTTTCAATTTGTTGTTGTTATGTCTCATTTATCAAGGCATATATCAATAACAATAGGATAAATACGCCACGGACAGGTAGGACGACAGAGTGGGAAAATTAGCACTCTGTGGCTTGCTCTAAATTGGCATGAACTCCTCGTGTACACCATCCTTTTCTGTGGAAGTATCCTAGTGCACATATCCTTAATGTCCTGTGGACTCTTCAAAGTGATTTAAGTACCCAAATTGGACAATCAAACCTGAGTAAGGGTATATGATATGTAGCTGACATATCTGGTTCAATCAGAAACTCATTGTTATATTTTCGCTTACAACATGGTTGCTTCAAGTTGAGTAAAGTATCCATGCTTAATGCTTTATGTCACATAAGAAAATCAGACCTGATAACCAAAATATCATTAAGAAATATGAATCGTAGCCATATCCCAATATTCATGGACTTTGCAATGAGATAACCCAACAATTTAAGATTTCAGCACAATACCCACATACTCAAGTGCACGTAACATAGACAACTTGGTAAACCAGCACTTACAAACTCTTATCAACAGATACATGAGCACATGCAGATAAAAATGCTATCAAATTCCAATAAAATATTTTTGGCATATTTCCAAGAAATTGTTTAAAAAGGTTGTTATAATAAGTTGACATGGGGAAGGCCTAAAAGAAAAATGAAATGTAACTGCGAGAAACAAAATCGTGACCTATGACTTAATCTGTTAATAACTCCAAGATAGAGTTGACAAAATATAATTTGCAGACAACTTGAGTAATAGGGATTAGTTGGATTTGGTTTCAGTGATAACTAACTTTTGTAACAAGAGAATCAACAAGTCCCATAACAAGAGAATAAACTTACCCATTAGCCATGTCAGCATGTGGCTGATCATCCATATCAAACACCGTATCAGCAAGACCGCCAGTCTTCCTAACTATAGGGACCTGAAATGATAAGTAGAATGCTTTGTCTTAGTATTTCTGTAACTAGTCTGAGTCTGTTGTGCATGTGAATATTATTTATAAAAACCAATGGTGTTTGCAGTTAGTCTTCTGAGTTTTACAGGAAGTACATTCTTTATGCATTTGATAAGAACTGAAACATTTTATCCACTCTTCCTATTTAGATGCCATGTCAGCACTATTGAAGCTGCACCAATAATGGTTTTAACAAATGCAGAAAATGTGCTCTACGTGCACGCATAATTGGACGCTTAATGTTCCTAACATCATATTAGCCCAGTGAACAAAGAAAAATTGGAAAAGAATTCAAGGAACCCACAATTCATAATGAAGGAGACTTTAATTGACAATTAGCACACAAACAAAAATCAGAAAATGATGCAAACAAAAAGAAAGCCACTTGCACCAAGGCCATTAGGCACACTGCACGTTCCCTTGCCCAGATATTTGCCTTATAATCGCATCACTAGAAGGTTAAATTTTCCTTTTTCATAATTTAACCAAGAAAGAAAAGTGGGTTTTACAAAATAATATGTACCGCTCCATAACGCATTCCAATCATCTGAGCAAGTCCACATGGCTCATATATGGAAGGAACTAATACCATGTCCGCTGCAGCATAAAGCATGTGGGACAGTTCCTCACTGCATAGTGAATTCCATATCAAAGCATAGACAACATTAGAAAAACTCAATTAATAACAAGCACACCTCACAACATATGCTTCAGGACATATAAGTTTACTTAAGCATTAAAAAGAAAGTCTTAGAGTTCCAAAGTCAAAACAGAAAAAGAAAAAGAGAAATAAGATTTTTAGAGAGCGGGAGGCAAAAGGGAAATTAACAGACTTGAGTAAATAGCACTTATGGTGTTCCAAGGTGATTTACCTGTATATCAGAAGAATCCGGATGCTGGATCCTTGGTTATGCTACAAAGTTCATTCCAGAAAGTTATTAAGTGATAATCTCAAAAAACCAAGATCCCAAACAGTAACATTTATGGTTTTGTAGGCACCAAAAAATGACAGATCATTAAAAAAGGAAAAAATATCCTTCAATATTACAAGCCAATTGTAACACCTATTAGTGAAGGACAAAGTCATTATTTGAAAGAAAAAAAAAAGAAGCTAAAAATCTTCTTAGCCTTGCCAAACGAGACATTTTCAAAAGCAAATACATAAGTGGCGTAAAGCTCAATTGACAGACGACCTTTTTTTCCCCTTCCTTTTAACATTTTGGATAAGGAAGCCAAAAGTCGAAAAAGCATGCAGTCTGCCGGTCTCTAAATGAAGCCCAAGTACTTAGAGAAAGGTACTTCAGGGTCAGAATCAAGCAGATCCATGAAGGTCGAAAGTGTTAAGAATTTAAAAGAAAAACCTTAAGAAATCTGGAAAAATCTGAGGTCAGAAGTTAAATGTTTTAGAAAGAGTGTACAAGGAGATCAGCTAAACAATAAAAGAAAATTTCCAACAATGTCAAGCAACGATTAAGCTCAACAGATGCTCCTGGACCACTTTATAGAGAGCAACTTACAAGAAATGGACATTTGGATCGACTCTACTATAAAGCTAACAAGATGTCATTGTGTGATGTCCATGTGTGTTATCATTATGCACTTCAATACCTTTTACTTCTTTGTATAGAGAAATTAAAATTGTGTAGATGACTGTTCATTAAGATTATTCAAGTCAGTCATATTGGTTTTGTAAGTTATTCAGTCTATTGGGACACGTGGAATAACTCTTTCCAAAAACCATACGCTAACATAGACCATCCAACAGGACATCGTCCCCCCCCCCCTCTCTCTCTCTCTCTCTCTCTCTCTCTCTCTCTCTCTGAGGATGCCATTGTCAATCTAGCATTGATATCAGTAAAGAGGAAAAATATTATCCTTGGCACTACATCTAATCCAAAATATTATTACCATATTTGCAAGAGCCTCAAATTCTCTTTCAACCCTACCATCCGAAGCTTTTCCCAGCACAACCATTTGTCCCCCCTGCAAAAGCCTCCAAAATTAGAGCTGGAGAGAATTGAGTGAAACACTAATTCAGAACATGCCAAATAATTGGTCGGGCAGTCAACAACAGAACAGTAGCATCAGATTTGCTAAAACCTCAATAAAAGGACAGTTAGGAATGCCAAAGATGAAAGGACTAAATATGTTGTACACAAAGAAGTTTAAAGGAACGGTAGTGTCAAATTCGTGCTATCTGGCCGCATTTAAAGGAACAAAGAAGCTAAAAAATAAAGAATAAACGGAAGGGCGAAAAAACTCAGCAATACGGAATCGTAACTTAATATTATTCTCAATGTCGAAGATATCTTTCAATAATAATAAGCCTAGAAACCTAGGATTTATAGGCTAACCATAAGATCTTCAAGTATGGAAATAGACAATAAAATACCAAAATAAAAGGAAATTACATAATTAAAGCCTAATATCAAACCTAAATAAAATAAATAAAAAATCAAATCTTCCGGGCTTGCCTGGCATATGCGCAATGAATGTTGAGCCTCGCGTGATCCCCATCACCTTGTCCTTGATGCATAGAATACGTACAAATTTACGTAAAACACGGCCACTGAACAAAACTTGGAAGTATGGGTACGACCAGATAGCATACTAGGGGGTCACTTATTGGAATTCTTAACGATGTGCGTAGTACGTGGGGCACAATATTGATGGCTTAAGTATAGCTTTCTCTTGAAACGAAAACGTAAAAACATTCTTTAAGTGTACTAGAATTATGGAATGATGAAATCCTCATTATCGTGGCTAAATCAAAGTAATGTCAAGAGTGACCCAAACCAGGGAGGATCAGCTAATCTTTTACATAATATCTACAGCCAATGACAAATGAAAATCAAAGCCAGTAATCCAAACATGACTACGTGAAGATTATATTATGACGTATTGAAAAACATAATGTCAATGAGTTCTGGTAGCAGGTCTCTCATCTATGGCATCAGTCTGTCCTAGGACTCCATGTAAACAGCAAGCAGCTACAGTTATGAAAATTGTTGCCAAAAACCTCTACCGAGACTGATGGTTTTTAGTCACTCAAAATGAGGAGAGAGAATCATCATCATCCGGAAAAGATAAGCAGTGGGCAAGTTTTACCAATATTCAATGAAACCATTGTCCAATCATCATAATTGGTAGAGCATGTGCAATAAAATGATTCAAATAATGAAAGAAATATTTGGCTAGCTATCAGCATTTGTAGTTCCTATATTCTTTCAGATGTAGCATTCCTTAACTTCGATCTATGCATTTGTGCAAAAGACAGACGTGTTCTGATAAGCATAAGTTTGACTTCCTTATATCAAGCAAGGATTTGAAGTCTTGAGGAAAATTTCCATGGACTGACAGTATAGCTGTTGGTACTTTATTGACAAAGAATATCAATGTTATAAGAGGCACATGCTATAGTAATTTTAGTTTCATTAAGGTTTCAAGTCAGTTGGGTGCCACATTATGTTAATTTCTTGGTTTGGGTACTGTAATAACAAGTAAGAATAATAAAAGCATAAGTAAGGCCAGTTTTAATCCCAAATGGGATTTGGCAGGGGCAGATTGGTTACAGAGCTAACCTTTGGCATTATTTGCTCAAAGTGGTTGCCCTTAGGTTTGAACCCATTAACCTTACGGTTAACGGGCCATGTTTTAACCACTGAGCCAATGGCCCCCTGTTACTGTGATAGCTACAATCATAAAAAAGAAATAGATAGAATTCTTTGGCAAATATGTCTATCACGTTATGCACAACCAGAGGGAAAGACAGCAGACTTACAAGTTCTTCAACTTTCTTAATTGCACGAGTAACCAAATGAAGACCCTTTTGAGCAACCAATCGAGTTATGCAGATAACCAAGGGAACCTTGTCTGCAACTCTAGACACAGTATTATCCAGTTTAGTGTCTTCTGATGCCAATCCAAGCCCCCTTTGGACAAATAGTTTGCATATCTTCTTCCCCTCAATCCTTTGAGCTGCAAAACATAAATCAAAATTATGCAAGGGACAAACAGAACACTGGTACGCCTTTTTGGAACTGGAAATTTATGATAAGTAATCATAATGAGACCAAAAGATAAGTGCCCCCGCAATACAATTACAATTATATCGTGACTGCGAGATCAATCATAAAACACGTTTAGATGGTGGGTAGATGAGAGGATCCATCAAGTTAGAATTACCATGGCATTGTACTTATGAGTTAGAAGTAAATGCAGAAATTTTCTAACTTATACATGCTCATCTTTCAGTAAAGTCTCACCAACATAATCTAAAATATAGAAGAGTAATAATATTAATTTATTCACTGCTCTGGATATCCTGCAGTTTTAGCTAGTCTAATATTGCTTGTTTAGCACTGTCATTCCAAAAGTATAAGCAGAGTAAGAATTGAAATAGAATAAATCCATTAATTTCCAACATGGAAAGATATGCATATTCTAGGGCAGACTGAAATCAAATGTGTTACCATTAAATTTGGCAGGCAAGAAAATATCTGTGGCAGGATTCCACACTGCGGTATCTATCCCATTTAAAATACCATAGTACCTACCAGAGTTCACATTATATGACATTATTAGGCCTGCAGAGAACCATTAGAATAAAATAAATCAAATCTGTATATGAAATCATAAATATACCAAGGAATATGGTTTGAATTTTAAAAGGGAAAAACCTCACAGCCGAGACGAGTAAGATATGCAAAGAGCAGTCCTCCAATTGCCTGGTTTGTGTGCGAATATATTTGGAGATATTTTCTCATTATTGAGATTGCCAGAATATACTATCATTATTATTTATATTTTCCCATTATAGTGATTTAGTTTTCTAGTTAGTCTATTACCATTATTAAGATTTCTTTAACCTATATATTTGATGTATTCTTTTATTGAAAATCAAGTCTTTTGGTTCAATATACAATAATATTAGTCTTCATTTGCATACATGGTATCAGAGCAAGGTTACAAACCCTAGCCCTAAGCCGTCGACCTCCCTCCTGCGCCATCGACCACCTTTCCCTCCTGCAAAAACCCATCGCAGCATCCTGCACCTTCGTCGCCTTCCCTTTTGGAAACGCAAAACCCTAGACAGCCAAAAGTCAGTCGCACCAGTCACAGTCGACCTCCCTTCCCTCCTCAGAAACCAGTCGCAGCAACATCTCTTTTCAGTGCCATCAACTTCATCGATTGCTTGCGCCGCCGACAACCACCGAAGACTTCGTTGGACCCTTCTCCTTCTCCGACCGAAACCCTAGTTCGCAACAGCATCCCTCTCCGTAATCGCCTGGTCCTTCTCCTTCTCCGGCTGAAACCCTAGATTTGCACACCATTGGTCTCGGACGGCAACCTTTTGGCCTCGAAACCAACTTCCGACGACCTTTTCTAGCTCATCGGCGGCCTCACCGATCTCTGGCAACCTCATCGACCTCTCCGGCGATCTCGCCGACCTCTGGTGACCTCTCTGGCAACCTCTTCGACCTCCGACAACAACACCAGTAGCAATATTGGCACCGTTTGGCCCAGTTTGACAGTACTGGTTTGTTCAAACTTGGATACCATTTGGCTCCTTGTTCTTATTCCTTGTTTAGCTCCTGTTCTACTTTGGCACTGCTTGGCTTCTGGTTCTTATTTTTGGAAACTATTTGGAATTCGCTTTAGAATTAGTTTTGGTACTACTGGATCTTACTTTCTGTGCTTTAGCTAACACAAAATTGTAAGCTATAGTACCAGATTGCATGAAAATTCTTCACAATGGGCATGAGTTTCTGTTTTGACTAGAGAATTTGGGCATGTGATTTGGGTTTTCTCGCAATTCAGTGGTGCTTCAATCTCCTTAGTGCATTCACTGTTTAAGCAGTTTCAGACCACAGACCATGCAAGTACCTTTTGGGCTCCAATCTCATGTATCTGCTATGCTTACGTTCTCTTCAGGTTTTCATAGTTCTTATCTCACTGGTATTTCCCTCATTACTTGGATATTTGATTTATGTTCTTCTCATCATATGACACCTGATTTGTCCAGTCTTAGTCATTGTACTTCCCCCACTTCTCCAATTTCTATTTCTACTACCAATGGTGCTTCTATGCAGGTTGTTTCTATTGGTTCTGTTATTTCTTCTTCATCCACTTCATTATCTATACCTAATTTCTTTTATGTTCCTCAGTTGACTATTAGTTTATTATCTACTGGTCAGCTTTTTGACTCTGGTTTTGACGTTGTGTTTTATTTCTCTGGTTGTGATGTTCAAGATCGGACATCCCAGAAAGAGGTTGGGACCAGGCGTAAGATTGGTGATTTATATGTATTAGAAAGTTTGTATCTGCCTTTAGGTTCTTCCCATACGGCTTTATCTTCTTTTTCTTTAGATCAGCACTCTTCTCCTTTTTATCTTTGGCATTCTCGGTTAGGTCATCTGTCTAGTGACAGCATAAAACAATTAGCTCAGTCTGGTTGCTTAGGTAAAGTGTCTACCAGCGACATTTCTGAATGCAATAGTTGTAAACTTGCAAAAATGTCAGCTCTACCCTTTCCTAATAGTACCTCGCTTTCTACATCTCTTTTCTCCCTTGTTCATACTGATGTGTGGGGTCTTTCTCCCATTACAATAAAAGGCGGGTCAGTGTATTATGTCTTCTTTATTGATGATTATAGTCGGTTTTGTTGAGTGTATTTGATGTCTCACAAATTAGATTTCTTTCGTATTTATCGCACATTTCATTCCATAATTCACACCCAATTTTCTACAACTATTAAGACCCTCCGTTCTGATTAGGGTGGCAAATATTTTCCTACCGAATTCACTGACTTCTTAACTGCATCTGGCACTATTCATCAATATTCATATTCTGACACTTCTGCCCAAAATGGTAACGCTAAAAGAAAACGTCGGCATATTCTCGACACAGCTCGTTCCCTTCTTCTTTCATCATCTGTCTCTACCACTTTATGGGGAAAAGCAATTCTTACTACAATGTATTTTCTTAATCGCATGCCTACACCTCTTCTTTCTGGCATTTCTCCTTATGAAAAATTGATGGGTCACCATCCCAATTACTCTTTGTTACGTGTTTTTGGTTGTGTTTGCTTTGTTCTTCTTCCCAAAAGAGAGTGGAATAAACTTAGTGCTGGTTCTGCTCTTTGTGTCTTTTTGGATTATAGTATTCAACAAAAATGATATCGGTGTTATGATCCTATATCTAAATGCCTTTACGTCTCTTGTCATGCTGTGTTTTTTGAGCATCTCTCGTATTTTACGCTACCATCCAAATATGGCCCTCTTTCTAAAGAGGATCTAATTGTTATTAATCCTTTTCCTAATGATGTACCTTCCGATGAGTTTACTCGTACTCTTGACATTTTTGGCCTTCCTTCTCAGTCTCGTCCTTCCGCTGTTTCGTCTCTCCTATTAATCTATTCTCGTCGGCTGCCTCCCCCTTCTCAACACATATCCAATAGTTCTGACACAGTTCCACTTGTCTCTGTGGATCCTGGCCCCCCTAAATGGCACTACCCTTTTCGTGCTCGTACTCCGCCGGTAAGACTTAGTTTTTATAATACCTTCTTTTCACCTTCTTATCGTGCCTTTTTATCTGCTATTCATACTTACTTTGAGCCTCAGTTCTATAAGGAAGCCTATACTGATCCAAACTGGATCAATGCCATGCACGAAGAATTAACAGTTCTTCAGAAGACTCGTACTTGGGATTTGGTTCCACTGCCTGCCGATAAAAACCTTATTGGATGTAAGTGGGTTTACAAAGTTAAAACTCATTCTTATGGTTCTCTAGAGCGTTATAAGGCCAGGTTAGTTACTAAGGGATTTTCTCAGGAGTATGGCATTGATTATGAGGAAACTTTTGCACCCGTGACTAAGATGACTATAGCTCGTACTTTAATCTTTGTTGCTGCCATTCGTCAATGGCCTCTTTTCCAGTTGGATGTCAAGAATGCCTTTCTCAATGGGCATCTCAATGAGAAAGTTTATATGCACCCTCCTTCAGGTCTCCCTCATCCTCTTGGTACTGTTTGTCGTCTTTAGCCTACTCTTTATGGTTTGAAACAGTCCCCCCGCGCTTGGTGTGAGCGTTTTCAATTTACAGCTACTCAGATTGGTTTCACGCCTAGTTCTCATGATTCTGCACTATTTCTCCACCACACTTCTGCTGGGTTGGTTATCTTGTTATTATACGTGGATGATATGATCATTCCTGATTCTGATTCTACTGCTATTTCTTAAATGAAATAGCATTTGTTTCGTGCATTTGAAATAAAAGATTTGAGTCCTTTGCGACACTTTCTTGGTATAGAGGTTACTTCTTTCCCCACGGGTTATCACTTCTCTCAATCCAAATATGCAACTGAGCTGATCCATCGTGCTCGTCTCACTGATGATAAAGTCATTGATACTCCCATTGAGTTGCATGCTAAGTTCTCTTTTTCTAATGGCGTTCCTCTTGAGGATCCCACTGTCTATCGAGAGCTGGTTGGGTGTCTGGTCCACCTTACTATGACTTGTCTTGACATTGCGTATGTCGTACATGTGGTAAGTCAATTTGTTTTTGCTCCGCGCTCCACTCATTGGGTTGCTCTACTTCGCATTCTGCGTTATGTTCGTGGCACTATTTCTCATAACCTATTCTTTTCTTCTTCACCATTGACCCTTCGGGCTTATGCTGATACTGATTAGGCTAGTAATGTCTCTGTTGGAAAATTAAGAAGATATGACTGATTGTATGGCTGATTGTATAGAGGTAATTAGGCAAGATTGTATGGCTGATTGTATGGCTGTAAATTAGGAAGATATAGCTGATTGTATGGCTAATTATATACCTGATTGTATAGCTGTAAATTAGGTAGTAATTAGTCAATGATTATAAATTAGGAATGTATCTTTATTAGGTTGACTAATTAGTGATTCATTTCTTAGTTCAAACCCTTGTAGTTTTTATAAGTAGATATTAGTGTAATTCAGGATTTGATTGAATAAATGAGAAAATTATTTCCTAACTATTCTCTCTGTTTACATGATATCAGAGCTAGCAATTACTTGCTAATTTCTTCTTTCCTATTCCTGTTTTCTGTCTTGGCTATAGCATCATGTCAAAGGATTCAAGTGAGTCCAATTCATCATCTGGTATTCCTAGTGTTTCTGTGGCTCAGACACGTAATGAAACTAATGCTCTATCTTGTTGTCTAAATCCATCCACTCCTTGGATCATTGATTTAGGAGCCTCTGACCATATGACCATTTCTTCGCATTTTTTTGAATCTTATTTCCCATGTTCCGGAAATGAAAAGGTTAGAATTGCATACAGTAGTTTTTCATCTATTGCAGGTAAAGCGTTAATAAAAATCTCAGAAAGAATATATCTTAAATCTTCTCTTCATGTTCCTAAACTTGCCTGCAATCTCTTATCCATAAGAAAATTATCCAAAGATTCCAATTGTTATATTATTTTCTTTGAATCTATCTGTATTTTTCAGGACCAGAGCTCGGGGAGGATGATTGGAAGTGCTAGGATGAGAAATGGTCTTTATTATTTTGATGATGATCTATCTAGTAATAAAAAAGCTCAAGGTTTGAGTAGTATCAGTTCTATCTTTATTCGGGAACAAATAATGGTTTGGCATTACAAATTAGGCCATCCTAGTTTTTCCTATCTAAAACACCTGTTTCCATCATTGTTTAAGAATATAGACCCCGCATCTTTTCAATGTGAAAGTTGTTCTTTGTCCAAAAGTCATCGTGCAACTTATCTTCCTAAACCTTATCGTGCATC
>JAOTRH010063503.1:0-18430 GCA_034768845.1 Heliamphora exappendiculata | reverse complement strand
TTTCATTTTGAAAATATAAAATATTATCCATTTAAAATTATTTATTCTTAAAAAATAAATTATGAAAATCATCAAAATCAGATTAAAAAATCATCGGGCTAACAGGCATGTTACGGGTCAATGACGTATCTCCCTGAATAAGATTACACTCTTCTTTGTCATTAGTTATTATTGTCAATTTTCTAAGGTTTGTGTCGTAGTTTTTTTGTACAACCTTGAGATGCTCTGAGTTTTAATAAATTAAGTTTTTAATATCATTTTAGTGAATAGGCTTATTATCTCTTCTTTTTTTTTTTTTGTGATATTGAGGTTTCCTCGAACAGAGGTTTTCGAATTCTTAGTTTTTTTTTTCTAAAGCATTTGTTTTGAGATTTTTTAGATAATTTGGGTCTAGAGTACATTCTTAAAAAAGAACTTACCTTGGTACTTCTTATTAAGTTCGCTTTTCTTATTGTTGAGGATATTCGTGATATTCTTTCTTAAAAGTTTTACTAGGTTTTGAGTTTCTTGATGTCGATGGTGTGAAAATTTTATTAAGGGGTAGAGATTAGTATCCTCGGGCACTATCGTGGGGAGTATACTAATTCATTGTTTTTAATTCGGAACTTTAACAAACCCAAGGGTTAGATTAATTTGACCAATTTATTCATTCGTCGTTGAAGTTGCTCTAACTGCTTATTTAGAGTTTGATTTTGTAGAATATGAATAGGAACAACGGTTGTTAGGATTAAAATTCATAAATGATTTGGTATTTTTTTATAAATCTTGGTTAAATGGTCTTCTCATCTGGACTTACCAAGATTTTTGAGAATACTACGTAAGTGGTTCGATTTAAAGGGTTTATTCTAGTCGATTGCTATGAAGACATTATGTGCTACAAGAGGTTCTACTTTGTGGTTTGAAAGAAGTATTGGTAGATCTTTTGGGTATGCTTACGTGGTTCCTTATTTTTCATGAAAGTTCTAACTCTTAATGATTATCATTACTTACCGATGCGCTGAAAACAAGTTGTTAGATTGGAACAAGAATGACTCCCAAGTTGTAGAATTTACATGAGAATCGAGTATAACCGTATCAAGCTGGATGTCAAGAAAAAAAGATATAAAAAAGTGGGTAGCCGACTAGATAGTTGCCTTGAAATTAATTTAGCCAAACGTATTTCAATTCAAGCAATCAAGTCTACTCTCAAAATATGTAAAGAAGTGGGTAGCCAACTAGATAGTTGCTCGGAAATTACGTCGGCCAAATGTATTTCAGTTCAAGCATCCAAGTCTACTCCCCTGTTTAGAATTTCAATTGCGTTGATAGATTAACCAAGTGAACTAGGTCTTCAAAAGTTTACGAGAATACAAAGGATAAGGTTAAGAAGGATTATTGTCATTTCGAAATGAATTAGAATGAACGGTCGCAAATTACTATTGTTGGTGAAAGCCATGACTGCAGTTTATAAAGCTTGTGATCAGAATGACAGTTTTCGTCGAACGAATTTGGACTTTGCACTAAGATTTAGTCATTCCTATTTTGGTGGAGTTTGTGTTTTAAAATAATAAATTCAACTTGATTAATTTTCCTAGATTTTCCATTACAAAAAACGGTTATCAGGCATTCTTCTGATTGGAATTCAGGAATAATTGTTCAGTTGATATTACAAAGTATTTAGGATTAGTTCGACAACAACTAGTTAATCTAGAATGTAGTTTCAGTTTTATGTTCGAATATTTTTATAAGATTCTTATGGTATCTACAGAATTAGAATTAGTTATTGGGATTTAGGAGGTGGTTGAACAGGTCTTTCTACTTGCGTTCGTCTCTAAGTTGTTTGGCGTATTGTAGGTATTCACCTGAGTTATTGTATTACCATATCCCTACTATAAGATATCCAAAGAATAAGACACATTGCATGTATCACAATTTTATACAAAGGTAGTACTTTAAGTAGGATAGACAAGTACTTATATCATTAGAAACATGTAAGAAAATACAAAAATTGGCTAGCATGCTTCTAAACTTTATCCAACATTATGAAATGTTCAAGACATTACTCGTTCTTATCTCGGTTTTCCATCTTTAATCGTTTGTGAGTTCATTGGGGAACGAATGTTGGGTCTCATTCCTTAGGTTTAGAGAGGTCCCTACAAGAATTTAAAGAATAGGACTCTGTGAGGTATGGGCTTGACTTGCGTCCATGTTATCTACTATATCCATATCCTAAGAGATGTTCTGATGGGGCCATATTCTAAGGAATGTTGTGAATCAAGAATTCTATAAGCACATAAAAGTATAAAGTGTCCAAAGTTTTAGGTTTTTGGAACTTTGCTTTGGGATTTTTGAAAACATTTGTTATGAGTTTTATTTTATTTTTTTAAAAATCATTCATGCTCTGATATCACTTCTGTGATGATCCATTTTCATATATGGCGTCCGTAACCGACTAGTGAATCAAAACCCACCAAAGGCCTCGTTCTTTCTTTATTTTTCATTCCTTCTTTTGAATTTTGCCGACTAAATTTTTTTC
Source organism: Heliamphora exappendiculata (assembly GCA_034768845.1). Taxonomy (NCBI): domain Eukaryota; kingdom Viridiplantae; phylum Streptophyta; class Magnoliopsida; order Ericales; family Sarraceniaceae; genus Heliamphora; species Heliamphora exappendiculata. Next base: position 15,915 of record JAOTRH010063503.1, on the reverse strand, counting down.
TTTTAAATGATCTCGTTAAAATCATTTCAAATTTGAAACAAAAGTAACTTATTTATTAAAAATAATAATTCCATTAACATTTCTAGTAAATCATTTCAAAGCCCCCGAGCTTCTAACAGTGCATTCGACATTCAAATATTATAATTAGATACAAGAATTGAAATACAATACAGAAATTGAAATGAACTCTAAACTTTCTTTCTCGGCTATCATTTTCTTCATTCCATCATGCGTCACCTGAAATGTTTTAACGTCCATTAGCACAGCTAGTGTGAATTCAATGATATCTGAATTCTTAATTATTACACAGTGTTAGAATAATATATATATATATATACATTAAACGGTTAGCTAGAATTTGGTAGGGAGCGACCCTATATTTTATACAGTGGATATGATCATTCTTTATAACCACCTAGCCGTGACCCCACCCTTATTGCCTCGCCTCGCTGGTACTTTTATCGTCCCCCAGCGGCCAGAACGCCGTTTAACCCATCATTCTTTCACGCATCACTTTCATTCGTTTATATTTTTCATCATTCTTGCTCATTTTCACCATTCATTTCTCATTCATTTTCATCATTCGTTTTCATTCTTTAACAGTGTAATATATCAGGCATCTACATAAAATAAAAACTAGTTCAGATATCATAGACTCACATGGTCTAGCCGAACTTATTCAATTGATTGGTCTCTAAAATTTCAAATCTGAATAACACATAAAGAAATAACATTTCAAGTCTTATCTTTGTATGTTTTAAAAAGTTTCTCAAATTTCATCATACTCTTATATTTTCTTCTCGTAGTTTAATATCCCTATTATTAACATCATTTTGCACTACTTTCGAATATATGATAATTCTAACATCACAACAATATACACCTTTATAATTATAAAAGTTATTGATATAACATAAATTTTACTTCCTTATCTTCACACTACGTAATATAGTATTATTTCTTAAAATCACTAAGTATTAAAAACAATTGGTAACTATCATTATAAAAATTAGTAATATGTATCATGAAATTTTAAATATAAAAGATTTACCTTTAAGTTTAAACTAATTTGGAGCTTACTTAAATTTGATTTCCATAAAAGCTAATTAAAAGTGAAAATTATGAAAGAATACTCAAAGTTCAATAAATTTTATTAGATTAAATTTTCATATTGTTTCTTTTAAGAACTTATAAATTTCCTTTTAAAACCTTTTTATTTTAAAGCTTATTTTAAAATTTCATTTAGTTTCTAATATACAAAAAACAAAAATATAAATTTTTATGAAACTTTTATAATTTTATTTTGACTTCTTATGATTTATTTTTTGTTCTGAAACAATGAAAAGTCTTCAAAACAATAGAATCAAACAAACAAAGCACTAACAGAACCAAACTAAACAACCCTTAACAGTAGCTACTGGCACGCATGCACATTGCATGCCCCGGTTCCGGTTCGAATTTTGGCTCAATTTTGAGACACTTGTCCGGATAATTCGGACGTCCATTTTGACGGTAGGCGGCCATAAAGTAAATCTAATCAAACTTGCAGAGGTCAAAATGGAGGTCGGAGGTGACGGCCGTAGTCATCTAAAATTAGGTCAAAAACATTTTTTTAACAAAAATTATAAAACGATAATTTTTTTGATTCGGATTCGTCGGAGCAATTTACTGGCAATTGGTGCCGTTCAGTAGTGGCGTTGGGACATCAAAAGGGTTGTAGTCACCCGTGGCAGTGGGTGGTGGCTGTACACAGTGGTGGCGGCGTGCCATAACAAACTAGTGATTGTGTTACATGGTGAGTTCGTGGTGATTGGCAATTCCGGTGATTCCGGCGGTGGTGTGTGGTGGTTATGGTGTTGGTGGGTGATGGTTCTCGTGGTGGCTATTGGTTCATGTGGTGGTGATCTCCACCACCGAGAGAGAGAGAGAGGTCAGCGGCGTGGGGCGTCGACGGCGCCGGTGCAGTTGTCGGAGGGAGGTGGCGCCGGCGTTGGCGTCTCCGGTGGCAGTGGTCGACGGTCGTGACGTCGCCGGCGGCGTGAGGATGGGACGCTGGGGGTGAGCGTCGGGGAATGGGGGTCGGGGCTGTGCGGCCCTGCTGCACTTTTTTTGTTTTTTTTTTTTCTCTTCTCTCTGACTCTCACTCACACCTCTCTCATTCCAACACAATACCCTGAGCCTCTAACCCGAATCCATGCAAATATAAATACCGAATAGGGTTTAGCAAGCGTGATTCCGATTAAGGCTATGTTAAGTGGTGTTTAAAACCATCGGTTACATTATTAATTTAATTAACATTATTTCCTTAATTCCACCGTTTCTATATTAATTCTGTATTTATGCTATAATGAATACTATTATTATATGCATTTATGAGTATATTTATATTAATTGAACGATTTAAGATAGGCTCGGTATTAAAATGCAATTGAAGGCTTAGTTTTTAAACTCACCGTTTCACACTTCTGAAATTCAGTTTATTAAACCACCGATTATATATATAATAGATTTTAAATAAATATTATTATTAAATAATATTATTATTGTTATCATTATTGTTATTATTATTTTTATTATCATTATTTTTATTTTTAATTGATTACAAATAAATATTATTATTCTCGCATTTAATGTATATAATGGTCGTAACCGAATAATTTAATAACGCAATTATTATTATAATTATTTATTTATTTATATATCTATTTTTTTCGGGATATCACATGAAATATGTATTATCAATATCATCAATTTAAAAATAATTTCGATGTATGTTGTTAATTAGTAAGTTTGCATAACAAAAAACAAAAAGAATGAAATCTTAATAAAACATATGAATAATTATGTAAATTAATTTTTTAATATCAGAAGACCTCAACTTGTGATTTCACCTAAGCCCTCCAATATAATTGGGCCGCCCCTTTACAGATTCAATCATAGATGTGATACGAAAGCGAGTGAACTTCACACATTTGCAAAGTCATTTTCACACATTTGCAGAGATGCAAATAGAGGTGTTCAAAAAATGGTAAAATCGGTTCAGACCAATTCAAATCGTATTATTTGATTCGAATTTTTTTGATGAGCGGTTTGGTTCTGATTCCAAATAATTAGGAACCGTTCTTTATCGTTTGATTTCCGGATTAAACTTCAAAAAATTGTATGGAACCGAACTAATCCGTCACTTATTAATAATATTTATATTAAATATTATATATAAATAAAAAATTTAAAAATACTATTTATTTTATTTTACTTCTTTTTTATTTCCTCTTTTTTATTTTATATTTTTTCTCATGCCATCGTAATATTATATAATTCATAAACTATTGATAATAGATGAAAAAATAATAAAATATAATTCATAATTTATAAAAGCGAAAATATTTTTTTTGTAAGAATATGAAACAAGTGACAAAAAAATGTAAAATAAATAATATAAACACAAAATAAAGATTTAATAGAAAAAATAAAACAAATAAATATATAATTTTTTTAAACATAAAATATGAAGCAAATGTTTACCCTTAGAACCGTGGTTCCAAACCGGAATCAAACCGTTATTTATTAGTTCAGTTTCATGATACATACACTTCGGTTTCGGTTCTTAAACTCTTGAAACCGTTCAAAATGGTTTGATTCTTAATTTAGTTCAAAATCAAATCAAATCGGGCTGTATATACCCTTAAATGCAAATGTGTTGGACTCATTTTATTTGTCCCACATGTGTGATTGAATATGCATGAACAAACTATGCATGTACATATTATTTGCAATTCCAAAAGTTCCTGAGATTCTGAAACATAAAATTTATATTTATCATAGTTGTTTGGGTTCTCAAATGTAAAGTCATTTTTAATTCCCATGCAGCTTTAGCTAAAAGAACAAAGAAAGATGGTCTTGGTGTCTCTTTACACAAGAAGGTACACCCGGGAAGAAAGCAACCATAGCTCTTTAGGTAAAATTCTCTTTCTTTATGAAATTGAGATGCACCAAACACCTCCTACACGACCATTTCTTTTTCTTTTTTGCCGCAAGAAGAACATGTACTATTCTAATATAAGGAAAGGGGAACGAAAATCACCCCTAATTGTCCATCGTTAAATTTGAATACGTAATCTCTACGATGAAAAGTTGAGGTGATGCCATTAAACTCTGAGAAAAAGGAAACGAAAATCACCCAATTGCCTATCATAAAACTTTAACCCGCAACTTCCACAATAAAATTTAAGGTAATGCCATTAAGCTACAAAAGCATTGGCTACACTGCCATTTCAATTCATTCTTTCCAAAGCAAAAAGAATAAAAATAGGATTTTTACTCTTTAGCTTGCTGCCTTCCTCGTACATATTGGTTTGTCATTTGTCCTCTTTTCATTTGTTCCATCTAAGAAAGCTTATTCTACTTACTCTGTTTTGGTACTATCAGTTTTTTATCATGAGCTTCTCCAAGATGATACCATTTTTTTTTTATTTTACAAATGTATTTATTATATGTTTTTTTAAAGGTTCTCTAGCCTAGACCCTCTAATTATAAGTATAGCAATTAAGAGGGAATGAGCTTATTAAATTGCTAGTTTATTTTCTGTATTTATATTTTATTCTATGCAACAATGTAGAGAGCACGCCGCACTACCATAGACGGACCTAAAAGGGAAAGGATGGGACAGTCGCCTCTTCAAGATTTTGAAAAAACTCACTATTACAGTTGTATTAGCTCAAAATATTTCATAATGATATAGATTCATCCCTCTAAGATTGTTTTAAAAATTTAATGTATGATCTCCTAAAAACTTACAAAAATAATTCGTCTCTCCTAAATTAAAATTATGCGTCCGCACACTACCACACCTATTAAGTGACAAGGTGGTTTAAGACAAGCAAGATGTGATTGGTTTGCCCTAATGGTCTGTTTTTTTTTTTTAACCAAATCAATATTACAGTATGAAAAATAGAAGCCAATGCCATATACATATTTAGGAGTGAAGCAGGGACAAATAAGAAAAAGAAGGAAAATGATTTTTACCCTACTTTTGTACAAATTCAATCTTTGTTTTGTTCTTTAGCATGTGATTTAACAAAATTATCCTTTAATGGAATAGACTTTTACGAAAAATAAGAACAATTTTATAAATTCACACACAAAAAATTCAAAAGAGTAAATATTTTTGTACAAAAAGGGTCTGAAAGAATTATTTCCCCAAAGAAAAGTTTATTGAAGATTTTAATATTACAAAAAACTTAATAATTTGTTCTAAATGAAAATATTATTGGGATTTGAACACCAATTCTCGAACGCAAACGGAAGCATCACGCAAAAATTTACGTGGTTCGGTACAACTTGCCAATGTACATAGATACGAGAGATAATCCATTATAACCGTTAAGTGTACAATTTCAAGATTAAAAGTACCTCAAAACCCGACACTCACAACTCAAGTCCTGAGACAAATTCTGTTTCTCCGCTAAAAGATTACTCATGCTCTATTTGTATTTTTTCATCCCTTTCTATATTTTTACCTCTTTTGATTCAATTTTATACAAACATACTAAAATAATAAGGCTCATATTTATAGGTAAAAATTCTAAAATTCTAACCGCTATATATTTATTTATTTATTTATTTGACAAAAAGGCAATAAAAAAATAAAATGTAACGAGTTTGATTTCAAGATTTTTAAGTAGGTTTTACTTTAAACAAAAAAGTGAGGCAACACAAAGAACATAAAAAGACCAAGGGCTTCATTGGGATAGCTTTTAAATCAACAAATAACTGTTCGATTTTGATTTGAAACTGCGATTTTAAAGGTAAGTATTTGTGGCATATTTTATGTTAAAAAAATTATGTATTTATTTGTTTCTTTCTTACTATTAAATTCTTATTCTTATTATTTATATTATTTTATTTTATATTTTATTTCGTCACTTGTTTCATATTATTACAAAGAGAGATATTTGTATTTATGAAATATAAATTATATAATATTACGATGTTATGAGAAAAAATAAAGAATAAAAAAAGATGTAAATAAAATAAATAGTATTTTTATGTTTTTTCTTTATATATAACACATAATATAATATGAATAAAATAAAAATAGGTAACGAACCATATGGAATTATTCCTTATTATTTGAAACCATACCAAACCGTTCAACCAAAAAATCGAACCAAACCATATATATAATTTGAATTAATCCGAACCGATTTAACGATTCAATTGGTTTTTTGGAACCCCTAGATTGTGTAAAAATTAACTTTTTTCTTTTTATTTAAATTGGATAGTATTGTCTTGAGTGCTTACCTTGGTATTTGAAAAATAAAAAATCCTTAAAGCTAGTGGGATGTTAAACTAAGGAGCCTCCAATCCCAAAGTCAGTCTATTTTGAAGTTTTAAGAGAGAAAAACTTGAGAAACGAATTAATTGCTTACATTTTGTTGGTGGAGAAATGGCCTTTATATATATTATTTGTCAGGTATAAATCTTGGTGTTAGTTATTCCGAGATTAAATTTTCTTTTTTTGTGTTTTAGTTAAAAAATTAAATTAAGTTTAAAATTAATTATGTGGTAAATTAATTTTTAAGGTGTCTTTTTCAAAAAATTAATCTCTTTTTTATTTAATTAAACAGTATTATTTATCTATGTAATTGATAATAAGTGCATATTGATGGTGGCATCCCGACAGTCTCAAGCTCTTACCTTAACACTTGAAAAATGAAATATCCTTGACACTATTGGGTGTCAGCCAAGCAACCTTCTATGTTAAAGTTAGTATCCTTCTAAAGTTTTAAATTTCGAATGGATTGCTTATCTTTTGCTGGAGAGATTTCATTTATATATTGTTTGTTAGGCGTAAATCTTGGTGCTGATTGTATCGAGATTAGGGTTTAGTACGTTCCATATTTAATTAGTTTAATGTGATTTGCGAATTGATCCCTTGTAATGTCACCAACGTGACTTGTAGAATTATTCTTAGTTTAAGGTGTCTTTTTGAGGGATAGTGCACAGTGAGATCGAAGAGTATATTCTTAATTTCTTGACTTATCAATTCGGTTACGACTTAAGTGAGTTGTGGACGTAATTAGTACATTAAGTTACATTGCAATTCAAATGATTGGTGTCTTTAGATTGTATGAGTCTGGATCTTCTCATTAACAATAAGTTAATATTAATATTAAATAAGTTATGGTGTATGTGTAATATTATTTTTTAGAATAGTAAAAATTTAAATAGAGTATTATGTAAATTTATATTTTGATATGATTTTTGGTTTCTTTTTTTTTTTTTTCTCAAATGGGTTGTGCTAATTTTGTCCCCACTTGTATTTTAGCTAAAAAATCAAAAATCTTATTAAGTTGTCAATCTAGGCCTTATGTAAAAGTAAGTTGTTGATGTTTGTTAAAATTATAAATTTATAACCTAAAATAGTAAAACTTATATTTATTAATTTACAAGCAAAACCTATAAATAAGAACTTAGGCTTTGTTTATTTAACACGAAAAAAGGGAGAACAAAATAAAATAACTATTTTATTTTTTTGCATATGGTTCATATGGTTCAGTTGATGCCAGAAAATATAAGTTTTAGAAAATACTTTTCTCGTGAAAAATAATTTCTGATAAAATAAATTCTGTAAAACGCTTACATCACGAAAAAATTGAAAATTTAAATTTTCATTAATTTTTTTGCAAACTAAACAAATGATGAAAACTAATTTATTTATATTTTTCTTTTCTTTACTTCACTTTTTTTTTTGAAATATTTTTTTGCATGACTTTTCCGACAACTGAACATAGCCTAAAAACACCTATTTCAAAAAATTAACTTATAAATAAAAATTAATAGCATATAGATTATAATTTGTAGCAGAAGTTATGTATATTTAATAAAAATTATATTTGTAATTAAAATAAAAAAAATAATTATAATTTATAATAAAAATTATTAATATTTAAAAAAAATCATAACTTAAAACTAAAATTTAGTATCAAGAAGCTAGAAGCTTTGCCATACACTCCCTACCATTGATCAATTCGGAAAAATCGCCACATCAGCTCCAAGTATCTTAACCGTTGACAGGAGCTAATCAACGGCCAGAACTTGTTCCCGTCCTTACATTAATCCCATTGGTTCCCTAGCAAAGTACGCGGATCGTAATCCGAACCACGCAATATCAAATGAATCTACGCCGTACGAATCCGCACCGATCGACGGCCTAAAATCATTCCCCCAAACTTTTCAGAACCCCAAAATTTCAAACTTCCCGCTCTCCTCACCTCGTAACTATAAATTTCACTCAGAAGTCAAAACTCTCATCGCAATCCATTCAATCATAACTTCCATAGCAATCGCACTTTCTCTCCCTCAATCTATACATTTCTTCAAGAGATGGCAAGGACGAAGCAAACCGCTAGGAAATCTACTGGAGGGAAGGCGCCGAGGAAGCAGCTTGCGACGAAGGCTGCCCGGAAGTCGGCGCCGGCGACGGGCGGAGTGAAGAAGCCTCACCGGTTCAGGCCGGGGACGGTGGCGCTGAGGGAGATCCGGAAGTACCAGAAGAGCACGGAGCTTCTGATTCGGAAACTTCCGTTCCAGCGGCTGGTGAGAGAGATCGCCCAGGATTTCAAGACCGATCTCCGATTCCAAAGCTCCGCCGTCGCCGCCCTCCAGGAGGCATCCGAGGCCTACCTCGTAGGGCTCTTTGAGGACACCAATCTCTGCGCTATCCACGCCAAACGCGTCACGATCATGCCGAAGGACATGCAGCTTGCACGCAGAATCCGCGGCGAGAGGGCTTAGAATGTAAGAGTTTGATCGATCCGTATATTTCTTGATCGATCCATATAAGTAGAGTCTGTATGAATGTGATTGTTGCGTAGTGGTAGAGATCTCTGTTTAGGCGTTGTTGTCTCTCTGTTTGGTGATTAAAATGATGTGAATCTGTTTCAATCTAATGAATTTGTGTTGTTTAATCTGTTTTGCATCGAGAGTTACATTATAGTTATTTTATTTTTAAAAAAATTAATATATTTGAAATGTATGCAAGTTTTTTCTTTTTTGAAAAAAAAAAGAGAACAAAAAGTTACTATGCTAATGCATTTTTGCTTTGGTCATATCAAGAGATTCAAGATATCTTGAAAACAAAGCAATTCATTTTAATTTGTAGGAATAATTATTTGGTGCTTAAGGGTATGCTTATATGATGTTAAGTGTTTTTTGAAGAGTTGCACAATTAGGTGACACCCTTGAACATGGGAAATTATGAGTGAATGAGTCAATGAAATTCATTGAAGTTCGAGAAATGAGATATTTTTAATTTAAACTGACACATCGGTTTTCATTTTTGGTGCAGTAAAACTGACTATTAATTAACACAGCCAACCCAACTATTGAAACCATATTTTCCTAGAAAACTATGCTCACTTCAACACATTCGTCATCTCCTAACCCGGCAAACATTACATTCTTAAAGGGAGGTTATATAACGAAACTTGCAAGTGAACCAATAAGGATTTTGGTGTGATGAGTTGAGAAGTGAGAGGTTGAATTGCAAGAAATGGGATTTTATAACCAAAAAAATTGCAAGTTTCAAACAAAAATTAGGAATTTCACAATAGAGATTGAAAGTGAAAGTATAGTTTTTTCACAAAAAGTAGTGAGACAAGAAGGAATTTCCAACTTACTATTTACTTTGGGGTGTTTGTAAAGCAATTACTTAACTTGTGTTTGGATTAGTTTTTTTTAGTGATTTTTAAGTTTTTTGGGTTTTTTGTAAAAATATAAATGTTAAATTATGTAAAAAAAATGAAAAAAAGCCTAATTAGCCTAAATTAGTTGGGTTTTTTTTTTTGCTTTTAAGTCAAAAAATTTAAAAAAAAAGTTAGCTCAAATGGAGGCATACTATAATCTTATGAGAGAAAAGAGATACGTTGTTGATAAGGAAGTTTAATGAGCAAAGAGGCAAGAGGTGAGACCTTAAAGCTTAGATCACTTAGTTGTGTGAGTAAAAGCCGTTTCATTTTCTTTTTTTTACGAGAATATAAAACAAAATGAAGTCTTTTGCTTGATGTTTTCTAGAACGAATTAGAGATGTTAGAGCAAGTGTGTGGAGAGAATAAGAGGGTGCATGGGTTGTTACAAGGCAGATGTGTGTGGTGCATACCGATTTAGTTTGATTGGTTTCATTGTTAAATACTTAATAGCTATTAATCAGACTGAAGGTCAAAAAATCTACTCTCTAATCAAACTGATTGAACCAAAAAGTAAAACTAACCAAAATATACCCTTTTTCTATCAATTTGGTTGGGTGGTTTAGTTGTTTCAATAAAACTTACACTCCTATAGGAAATAGAAAATTCATGTAATCATGTGGTTCTTAAAGAATTTGTGACATTAGGGGAGTATTTGACAAAATTACTATTAATAATTTTTAATTTTTTATTATTAATTTTAATCATAAATTATAAATTTTTTTAAATATTAACAATTTTTGTTATAATTTATAATTATTTATTTTATTTTAGTTATAAATTATAAATTTTATCAAATACTTATAATTTTTATTACAAGTTATAATTTATAAACTATTAATTTTAGCAATGTCAATCACTACAAAAGCAATGTGAATATTCTGGGAGAGTGTTGCTTGCCAATTACACCTGCTTCTCTGATTCTTTTACAAACACTCTGCTACTTAATTTGGAAATTGGAACTACACTCAAGAGCATAGACATGATTCTCAAGCTAATATGAAGCTTTTTCTCTTCTTTTTCTCCCATTCTTTTCATATATAGGGTAGAAGAGGAGATAATAAATTGGTTTAAACTCAAGACTCACAAGCCCACATTATTCAAAGAGCATCTACAACATTATTAGCCATTTGGAGTAAATTTAAGTAACTAAAAGGAGAATAATTAAAGTACAAAACGTTTTGAAGAGCCTAATTAGAGTTTCAAGTATGATAAAGCCTAGCTAAAATAACAAATCAGTTATCCTTAAGGAGCCTATTTCAGTTGTTCTAATAGGTGGAAAAAATTAGTTGCATTAAGCGAAGTTTAAAAAATTTATAGTAAGCCATGAAAGATTTGTCTACCACCTCTAAAAGACTATGTTCAGTTGTTGAGGAAATCAAATAAGAAATTAATTCACAAAAAAGGTGAACTAAAGAAAAACAAATGAAAAAAAAAGTAAAAAGGAGCTCATTTTCATTATCTAATCTGCCAACTGACCGAAGCCAAACAAAAAAAAATTTATTCAAACACCATCTAAATTATCATCGAGTATTAGTTTATTCTTTTAAACTTTAAAATCGTATATTTAGATTCTTTAATCATTTAATTTGTAATACTTTCACCTCTCTAAATAGAGGTATTTTGTACAATTTTTAACAGTTAAAAGACTTAAACGTACCATTTTGAAATTGATAGAAATAAATTGATACTTGAAAATAATTTGGAAGGTGATAGTGTACTTTCCAAAAAATTTTAAAAAAAATGTAGGGAAGATGGAGATTAGGACCCCTGAATGGTGAGCTCCATGGCAGTTTCTTATAAATAGCAACATAATTTCATTGAGATATTAACACTCTTCCATCCAGTACACACTAATTTAAATCTACAATAAAAGAATCTGAGCTAGTTACAGCCCTCTGTTTTTCCAAACTCATCAAAGAAATTTAGACCTTTTCTTCCTTAGCTTGAACGCCCGATTAATTGCACAAATCGATTGAGAGCTCTAAGCACCCCCGGTTGAACAAAGAAAATATCAACAGCTTCTATGAAGATGCCATATAAAAAATCTTCTGATTGAAACATTTTGTCCAGTTTCCAATGGTCTCCTTCATGCCTCATACAGTAGTAATCTCAGCATCCACTGACCAGTGTTTTTGGGAAATCACCAGCAACGACGATTGCTGAAACAAAACCACTCATTAGTGCTACTGATAGTACCCAACTATGAGGCAAGAATACATTATAATTTACCTTAGATAAGGAGACAGTCTTTCTGATCAAGTTTCTGTTCTGTTTTTAATCGTTTTGGAGATTTTATTTTTGTAAAGATAACTGATAAGCATGGTGGAGCTGAGTTGCGGTTAAAAGTTAGTTAGCGAATTAGTTAGGAATTCTGTTAGAGGAAGTAACGGTAAGAGGGGGGAAATTCTGGGGATTCCTATTTGAAGGACGAAACCAGGAAAAAGAAGGGAGAAGTTTTACTGTTATTTTCATTTTTGGTGTACAATTTTCTTCGTCTTGAATAATAAATACTATCTTTCTAGATCAATTGAATTCCTTGAATCTTAACTTCTTAAATCGCATTATTTGGTATCAGAGCGGTGGGCCTTCCTGTGAACATTGCTCTCTTGATAATGGCGGACGGAACTAGGGCACAAGAGGCAAGACGCGCAGAGGAAACGGTCAGAAGCTTGAGGGAGGATTCCAACAAGCACGACCATGCGATAGTGGAGATTAAGCAAATGTTGGCTGCCATGAACCTGAAATACGATCAGATTATTACATGGCTGGGAAATCCACCTCAAGAACGAGCAGAAAATTCAGAGGGTGGATCTTTCACAACGGGAACCTCGTCTTGGCAACCGCGATACGCACGCATCGATTTTCCAAGATTTCAAGGGAATGATCCCTCTGGTTGGTTATGCAGATGTGAGAGGTTCTTTCATCTTCATCAGATTGAAGAAGGATCGAAGGTGGATTTGGCTTCATTACATTTGGAAGACAAAGCTATCCAATGATTCCGTTGGTATTGTAAAACCCATCTCAGCAGATCTTGGAAGGATTTTTCTGTAGCTATTACAACCAGGTTTGGACCAAATGTTTATGATGATGCGATTGGGGAACTTACAAAATTGAAGCAGAATAACACAGTGAGAGATTATCAGGAGAAATTTGAAGAGTTATCAAATAGAACTATTGGAGTACCTGAAGAATTTTTTGTGAGTTGTTTTGATAGTGGTCTAAAGGAAGAAATCAAGACCAGTGTGCTGATGTTTCAACCCAAGAATCTAACACAGGCAATTGGGTTAGCAAGATTACAAGAAGAAAGTTTGGAGGTATTAACTAGGAAAGTTAAAGTTGTACCTAAGAATTTTTCTAGTCTAACGCCTCAAACATCAACCAAGATCGGATCTTCCTTACTTCCAATAAAAAAAATGACTCAAAAGGAGTTAGATGAGAGAAGACAAAAGGGATTATGCTATAGCTGCGATGAAAGGTATACAAGGGGTCATATCTGTAAGCATAAGCAGTTGTTTCTTTTAGAAGCTGAGGAGGATGAAGAGGACCAAGGGAATGAAAATATTAAGGATGAAGAAGATGCAGAGAGACAGGTTCCAATTGAAGAATTGCAGATTTCATTGCATGCACTAACAGGATGCAATTCTTATCAGACTATGAAGGTAAAAGGGTTTATTAAGAAGCAAGTAGTCATGATTTTGATTGATAGCGGAAGCACCCACAACTTTTTAGATCCTACAGTTGCTAAGAGAACTGGATGCAAATTTCAATTTACACAACCCTTAACAGTTGCAGTGGCAGACGGAAGCAAAGTATGTAGCAAGGCCATATGCAAAGAGTTCCAACGGATAATGCAGGGAGCTACCTTCAGTACAAACATGAGATTGCTACCCTTAGGTAGGTGTGACATGGTTTAAGGTATGCAATGGTTGACTACTTTGGGCCCGGTATTATGGGATTTTCAAAATCTAAGAATGGAATTCACTGTAAAAGGGAGGAAACATGTATTGAGAGGATGCTCAAATATGGAAATCAAAATGGTGGGCTCAGAACAAATGAATGGGATACTAAAGAAGAATCCTCAAGGGATAGTGGCTCAATTATACAGTCTGCATAACCTGCAAGAGCTGCATGGCACTCCTGATGTGAATTCTGGTATTCCTAAAATTTTGACTGAATATGGTGATGTGTTTAGTGAACCCAAAGGGCTGCTGCCAATTAGATCACATAATCATAGGGTTATCCTTAAACCATATTGCCCACCAATTAATGTCAAACCCTATAAATACCCATACATACAAAAGAATGAGATTGAGAAGATAGTTAAAGAAATGTTGCAAGCTGGTTCCATTAGAAGTAGTACAAGCCCTTTCTCATCACCTGTATTGCTGGTTAAGAAGAAGGATTAGACATGGAGAATGTGTATTGACTACAGGGCTTTAAATAGAGAGATTGTAAAAGATAAATTCCAATTCCTGTCATAGACGAATTACTGGATGAATTGCACGGAGTCAAGTATTTTTCTAAATTGGACTTGAGATTGGGCTATCATCAAATCATGGTGCATCCCCAAGACATTGAGAAAACTGCTTTTAGGACCCATGAGGGGCACTACGAATTCTTAGTTATGTCTTTTGGTTTAACTAATGCTCCTTTCACCTTTCAAAGTCTAATGAATGACATTTTTAGACCCTTCTTGAGGAAGTATGTACAGGTTTTCTTTGATGATATATTGATATACAGTAAAGAATGGAACATTCACCTCCAACACCTCAGATCGGCTTTGGATATTCTTAGGAAGCATACGCTATTTGCCAAGCAATCCAAGTGTGTTTCTGGCCAAAAGCAAGTAGAATACATTGGACACATTATTTCTGGAATGGGTGTTGCTGCTGAGCTAGGAAAAATTGAAGCTATAGTCAATTGGCCAAAGCCAACTACTTTGAAATCCTTAGGAGGTTTCTTGGGTCTCACTGGGTATTATAGGAAGTTTGTTCAGCAATATGGCCTTATCAGTCAACCCCTAGCTGCTATGCTTAAAAAGGATAACTTCCAGTGAAATGCTGCAGCTGAAGAAGCATTTCAAAAGTTGAAGACAGCAATGACTAATACACCAGTGTTGGCCTTGCCAAATTACTCAGAAACTTTTGTAATTGGGTGTGATGCCTCTGGAGTGGGATTGGGAGCTGTGCTTATGCAATCGGGGAGGCCTATAGCTTTCTATAGTAAGTCGTTATCGCCCAAGTCCATAGGGCTGTTAACCTATGAAAGAGAATTATTAGCAATAGTGACCGCAGTGACTAGATGGAGGCATTACTTGCTGGGGCGACATTTTAAGATTCGGACTGATCATATCAGCCTTAAATACTTAATGGAACAAAGAATTACCACAATGATGCAACATAAGTGGATTTCAAAACTTATGGGTTATGACTATGAAATTGTTTACAAGAAAGGAAAAGAAAATAAGGAAGCTGATGCTCTTTCAAGGATTGGCGAGGATCAAATTAATTTGGAAGCTATTTCAGTGGTTCTTTGCAATTGGGTCAAGGATTTACAAGCAAGTTGGGAGCAAGACCCTGTTTTGAAATTGATAATTGAAGACTTGAAACAAGACATCCACTCTCATCTAGGATATCTTTGGCAGCATCAAATGTTGTATTATAACGGAAAGGTGGTAGTGGGAAATTCTGGCAGTCTCAAGCCACAAATTATGAAAGAACATCATGATTCTCCAATTAGGGGGCATTTGGGAGGGCAAAGGACATATAGGAGGATTAAACAAGCTTTTATTGGAAATGTATGAAAAAGGATATTCTTCTTTATGTTTCTCATTGTGATACTTGTCAAAGATGCAAACCAGAGCATGTCAAAGAACCTGGTCTACTGCAGCCCTTACCAGTTCCTACTAGGCTATGGACTGATATATCGATGGATTTTGTGGAAGGTCTTCCTATTTCAAATCATAAATCAGTGGTACTAGTAGTGGTCGACAGGCTGAGCAAGTATGCTCATTTTATATCACTCTCTCATCCTTACACAGCTTCTCAAATAGCTCAGGTGTTCATGGATACAATATTTAGACTCCATGGAATGCCGAGAACAATTGTCTCCGATAGAGACCCAATTTTCACTAGCAACTTTTGGCAAGAACTCTTCAAACTTC